>PVJA010010836.1:9922-56476 GCA_004027025.1 Myocastor coypus
TTTTTTTTTTTTTTTTTTTGGTCTTTTTGAGACAGAGTCTCACTATGCAGTTCAGGCTGACCTTGAGCTCACTTTTGTACCCCAGGCTGGTCTCGAACTCACATCGATCCTTCTGCCTCAGCCTCCTGAGTGCTGGGATTACAGGCGTGAGCCACCACACCCGGCTATTCTGAGAACATTCTAAGCCTTCTAGAAAACACCAACATCGAGCCCAGGGTTACTTACACACGCCCTGCCTGGGATGCTTTTGCTTTCACAAGGCATTTTCTTAGAAGGTGTTGCTTTCAAGGAACTCAGAGAAGAGGAAGGTGGAAATAGAGAAGGAAAATTAAAATTAGCAACAGCCTTATTTAGTCAAGCTAATTATCTTTGAAAGACATTATCATCTGTAAGTTTTCATGGCATGAATGTTTGGGTGTAAACTTTTCAGAGAATACTGAATACCATTTGGTAAATGCTGATGCTGAGATGCATGCTGGGAAGCTGGGAACTGTGACTGGATGACAGCATCAGGGAGTTGGGCCAGGAGTTCAACCTTGGTGTAATTCACAATCTTACATTTTATTTGTTGCAAATATTTCACTTCTTTAAACACAGAACTCTTAAGACACAGTGCCAGTGACTGCCAGTGAGGAAAAAGCATAAACTTTCATGGAGTCCGTAGCTTAACAAGCCCCATACAGAGGTCCTAACAGGAGATAGAGCGAGACAAAGTTAGACGGGAAACAATCCAAATTCATTTTCCTCTGCAATTATTTTTGGATTGTACAACTGAAATGAAAAAATGCTCCAAGCCTTGAAAAAGCAATTATTTATGAAGAAGATCTGGCTAAGTTACTTTTCTTGGTTTTTCCTAATTAAGAAATCTAATCAAATTCAAAGCGTTTTGCATCCTCAGATATGTTTTTTGTTGTTGTTGTCGTTGGTCTTTTTTTTTTTTGTTGTTGTTGTTGTTTTGTTTTGTTTTGTTTTGTTTTGTTTTGCCTGCAGCACTGGGCAAAAGGAGTGGGAATGTTGTGGCCATGAAAGGGTCTGACCAAAAGCATTCATTTCCATGTCACAATTATGTTCTCGTTTGGTCCAGCAGTTCTTTCCCAAGAAGCCACCTACGGAGAGTATCGGAGGGTCACAATTTATTTTGGATTGAATTAAAATGAGGCATGTGAGAAGCTTACATACACAGTCTATTTTAAATGTAAGAACCACAGTCTTTTCCATTTCCTCTTTAAAACTCAAGACTGGGAAACTCATCAAGGAGACAAATTCATTCATTTTAAGCAAATTTTATAATTCAAGATTGGTAGCTCAGGAAATGAAATGGAAAAGTCATTTGTGCCGTGAGACTTGGAGCACTGTGCGCTGCTGCTGTACTATTTACTATGTCGTTAAGGACTGCTAACCTAGCTTTCCGTGCAAAAAAGTCTAATCTGATATTTTTATGGTATCACCTCTGAATGGAAGTTACTGTCCAAGTTATATAATCTGCCTCACACTAAGAAAATGGTCTACTCAATGGCTACATTATCTAGCAGTTGCAAATGTGAACACTTCCCATTACACTCGGATATTTTCCTGGAGGACTCAAACATACATGTTTGCTTTTCTCTTTCACGTGCATTTCTAGAAATTTACAAAAATACTGCTATGCCTCTGCAGGAGGCTCCTTATGTGAAGAGGCATCGGCCCAATGAACTCACCTGCTGTTTAGCTACGCGGCAACTGCTCTCCTGACTTCTTACACCTACACTACCAGGCCGTGACAGATGTCTCCTCTGTATAACCTGATGCATGCTCTGTATAAGCTGAGGCTTATAACCTCTGTCTAACCATTTGATAGCAAGTGTTTCATTTGTACCCATTCATGGAACATTTCCACTACGTAAGTTCCCATTGGTTTTGCTATTACAGCCTCCCTGTGAAAGGTAAAAGTCAAAATGTAGCCCTGTGGAATGCAACATCATCTTAATTTGTTTGAATTCTTAAGTAAAAGTCAGTCACTTGAAGCAAAATTCCAAAATAAACTTGGGCAATGTAGTCAGGAAGAGATTCGTAGAGAACAAAGGCTAATAATACCTATGTCAGTTAATAAGGCACAGCCCTTCTTAAACAGAGTCAAGCAAGATTCCCGGGATCTTGTAGATAGATGGACAGTGTATGCTAGTTGAACTGAGTCATTGATGTCAGCTGGGAGGTGTGACTGACTACAACAGGGCTAGCAATTTGGGGAAAACAAAGCTCCTAAAAAAAGAAACATGGAACATTATAGCATGAAGACATCAGTATCATGTAGGTAGTCACTTTAAAGAAAGATGGCTGGAAGACATAGAGAATTATTCCAGGGCTTTCCCTTTGATAGCAAGTATTTCATTTATACCACATTCATGGAATATTTCCTCTACGTAAGTTCAACACTATTAATAGTAAAAAGAAGTATATGTTCATCTTCCTAGTCTTAGATGAAACAATTTCCATTAATGGTAAAACATTTTACCATTAAGTGTAATGTTTGCAATAGGTTTTCTTATAAAGAGCCCTTACAGATTAAGAAAACTCCTTTCCTTTTCTAGTTTCTTGACATTACTGATGAGTGTTGAATTTTGTCACAAGTTTTATACATACTATAAAAATAATCATAGATGATTTTTTGCCTTTTATTCTCAATGCAATAAAATTTTGTGAATGTTAGGTCATTCTTACAATTCCATAAATTTAGATTAGATATAATGTATTACTATTTTGAAAGAATATTGGGTTGTTTAAATTAATGTTTTATTTAGAATTCTGGCCTTGAGTCCAGGGTAAGATAGGAATGTAATTTGTGTGTGTGTGTGTGTTATGTCGTTATTAGGTTTCAGTGACAAAGTTTAAGCAGACTCCAAGGAAATCATTCTTACACTCTTTCTGGTCTTGAAAAAGCAGGCCATAGGGAAGGTTCACATACAAAGGACCCAGGGGTGGCCTCAGTAACTGAGGGTAACCAATAGCAAGAAAATAAAACCTTATCTCAAAAGTTGCAAAGAAATTATTTTTTTCAACAACCCACAGGAGCTTCAAAGTAGACTTTTCTACTTTCAAGTATTCAAACAAGAAATACAACCATGTTACCTTGAATGTAACCTTATAAAACCCTAAACAGAAGACCCAGGTAAACTGTCCCTATATTCCTGGTTCACAGATAATCGTCTACTATCTATATTTTTAAATGTTGCATGATCGTTTGAGTACTTGCTTTATGTTCCAACAAAAGATTTCAGTCTCAGGTTTTTTTTTTTTCCTGAATAAACTTGTAATTAGTCATTTGCAAGAAAATTAGTTCTCTTTAGTGGAGAATCAAATTTAAGAAAATAAAGAGTTGGCTGAGGGGGTTGTGTCGCACACCTGTCATCCCAACATTCTTGAAGTCGATGGGAGGACTGCAAGCTCAAGCCCAGGCGGGGCAGGTAAGGAATTTGGATAGATCCTGTCTCAAAAAAAAAAAAAAAAAAAAAAAAAAGTAGGAAAAAAGGATGAAGATGCAGCTTGTGTGAATGCCCTGAGTTCATCCTCAGCACTGAAAGGAAAAGTCCCAAGTGCTAGGTTTGTCAATACTATCAGGGTCTCTTGTCTAAAGACTTGTCATTGGAAAGTACACACGTGTGTGTGTGTGTGTGTGTGTGTGTGTGTGTGTGTGTGTGCGTGCATGTGCACGCGTGTAAATACATCAACAATTTCCTCTTTATATCTCTATCAGTATATTTACATTGGAGGAAACCTATAGAATTGTAATTTTCTTCCTTTTTATTTGTAATTCTCTTCTCTGATTATAAAATTCCTAGCTCCTATCGTCCTTCCTATATTTACAGATGGATTAACGTCTTTGTGTACCTCATCAGTGCCTCATCATCTGTCCACCCCCAGTTTCTCAGGTGCTCCCCTCATCTTGCCGGGTCTCTACCAATACTCCACACCCTCAAAAGCACCTACCTACCTTACCAGGCCCGACCCTGCAGAATATGAACTGAATAATCTGAGGAGAAAAAAAGGCTCAGTAATTTTGACTGGGCACCAGACAGTGTGCATGGAAAAGTATAGGAAAAGTGTGAAGCACAGACTGCTGTTCCACTCTGCCCCGTCCCTGAGCATTTGCCGCGCTGTCAGCAGCTGGGATCCCTAACAGTAGCAGCTCGCCTTAATACAAACTCGAGATTGCTGTGACTTGAACCTGGAGTGCCAGCATCACATGAACTTAGAGTAGAGACGGCAAAGCTCATATTTATTTGTTTGTTTGTTTATTATTTTAAAAAAATTATCAAGGACAAAGACAAGAACAGAGCAGCATAAAACAATAAAAATGGTAGAGAATTTAAAAAGAATAGAAAATGAGCAATAATTGCTGTATTGCATGTCGTTATCATTGAATTTGTTGCTTGGATTACCAGATATAGGTATGCAAGACTGATCAAACAATTAAACATTAACTCTTCTTTCAATAAATCTTAATTTTTTCCCTGTCCTTTCTATATTTTAGTTTATTTTAAAGAGAGTATGAAAGTAATACACACGACATTGGAAATGATACACATTTTTTAAAGAAAGATGAAAAGTATTTAGCAGAGGTCATTATATTGCATATTGCTGTCTTTGATGTAGTTGGTCACATTACAGATATTAGCATGTAAAATTGGTCAAATTAAAAATTTTAAGCATTAACTGCTACCCCCAAAACAGTGATAGAAATTAGTAGTATAATCATCTTAGCTTTCCTGTGTATGTATTTACTTGATTTATCCCTTTTGCTTGCTTTGGTTTGTGTATAGGTGTCCCCCCAAAGCCTCATGCAGTCACCGAGCAGGGCAGCTTCTGGAGTTTGTAATTGATTATTGTGGAAATGGGTGCTGCCTCTCCCCTGGGTCAGGTGATCTGCATTTCAGTGTAAGGTAGGAAGAGAAGTTAGCTGCTTGAGCAGCTGCCAGCTCTCTCCTAGTGCCCTTGCTCTCTGCCCACTGCCACGGAAGGTTGCCCTCTGCCACGTGCCAGTCTGCTTTGGAGCCAGATGAGTACGGACTGAAACCTCCAGTAACTGTGAGCTAAATAAGCCTTTCCTTCCCTCATTTTGAGTGTCGAGTGTTTGTCTCAGCAATGAGAGAAGAGTCACTAAGACACCTTTCCTTCATCTCAGTTGCTTACTTCTTATGTTCAGCTTCTTTCATATACTATATCTATTGTACCTTTCAGATTTTATTTATTCTTATACTAGAGGGACAATATGATTCTTACACATATGGATCTGATTTATTTCACTTACAAGTGTAGCCTCTAGTTGCATCCATTGACCTACAAAGGACACAAGTTTATCTTTCTTTATAGCTTTCTTTGTAGGGCAACCTTCCATGGCAGTGGGCAGAGAGCAAGGGCACTGGGAGAGAGCAGGCAGCTGCTCAAGCAGCTAACTTCTCTTCCTACCTTACACTGAAATGCAGATCACCTGACCCAGGGGAGAGGCAGCACCCATTTCCACAATAATTACAAACTCCAGCTATATGACTGTATTTCATGTTGAGTTTCACTTCTAGTTTTATACTGTATTATATAAAAATATCGCATATTTTTTTCCATTTCTCAGGTGATAGGCATTTGGGTTCTTTCTATGAGTTAGCTATGAAAAATTGTGCTGCCATAAACAAAGGTGCATACATTACTGCAATATGTTTTCTGTTCTTTTGGAACAGTACCCATGAGGGAATAACTATGTTGAATGGGATTTCTAATTCTGGTTTTTGAGGTTTCTCCACACTGGTTTCCATAGTGGGCAAACCTTTTAGAGCTTTCAGTGAAAACAATCAGGAGGCTGTAGCACATGTGACACAGATTTGCCACCACTGGCCTAGACATGCACTGTATGGTCTTGACTTTTCAATCAATGAAACACCATATATGCACCAATAATCTCTTAAAAGTACAATGGAGTTAAAAAAAATTCCTATCACTTAGTGACGTAAGATCCTATAGCATGAAATATTATTATTCATGTTTGCTATGATATTGATGTAATCCAACCTACTGCACTATGAATCTTATAAAATTACTGCATAAGGAACTGGAACTGCAGCTCAATGTTAGCGCATGTGTTTAGGCTTGCTCAAGGCCCTGGGTTCAATCATCAGTACCACATTTTAAAAAGGACTAAAATTATTATAGTTCATACAATTACGTATAGTAAGTAATATGTGATAATAAATGTCCATGCTACTTGTTTAAATAGTTAGCATTCTAATTATTTCAGCTGTACTCTTAATTACAAAAGGCCATGCTCACTGTAAACCAGTAGGCCACATAGGTAGGCGGCAGCCTTATACAGCCCATGCTGGCCTCATCTCTTGACTGCATCATTTCTCTTGTGCTGATTTCATTCTGAGATGCTTTGGCCATCATGTCCCAGAAGCCATACAAAATCTACTGCTAATTTGCCAGTGAGAGGTTATGTGGAACACTTATCCTGGAAATAAAATTAAAAGTGCTTGAGGAGTGCAGAGGTGGACAGTCAGTGACGGCTGTCACTTATCCACCAGGCATACCTCACCCCATCCTTGCTTCAATCTTGATGTTCTGTGTATGATATTTGAATAGTGGTGAAACTGCCTAATCATACATTTCTTAGAATGTAATGCTGTCTTTAAACAATAGATGACTGTATTTCGAGTTTCACTTCTACTTTTGGAATTCAAAGCTTTCTTCTTAGGAAGCATTTGGACTCCAATCTTTGTCCTTCATGTTCCGTGAGAGTGACAAAAGCTCTAGCCATCTCAGTCACTTCTAGTGTTAAAAGAAACTCTCAGGAAAAATAGACCCCAAATTCTAGGCTCAGCTCTCTTTGCTTCTTCCGTTAGGCATTACATCAGTATTTCTACTAAAATATACTACTTTATTAGCTTTCCAAAGTAATCAGGCAATTCTCAAAAGTATATTTTGTCCAACTCTCATAGTTATTAACACTAAAAGGCCTAGTCTAAGTTATTAATACTGTAATCCTGTAGGAAAAGTCATATGGTCAGCATCTTAGCTTGAAACTTATCGTGAATAGTTATGTGTTAGTACCATTTGAGCACTTCATATGCTGCATAGTATTGAATTTTAATGAGCACTTTATGAAATATAATTATTATTACTGATCTATTTTACAGCCAAGAATCCAAAGTCCAGTGAGATTCAGTAATTTCCCCATTCTTACACTGCAGTAAGCAGAGGTCATCTCAGGTCTGACTCTAGTGCCACCTATGAAGCAGTGACCTATGTCATAGACTAGAAACCAAACACCATGTAGAGACAAATTTAGGCAACCTATTCTGACAATTTTGAAAGGAAAGAGTAAAGCCAGAATATTTTTTCTAAATTTGATTAAATAACTCTGGCAAAGGCCCAAATATAGCAGCCAAGTTTGAACCTAAAATGCCTCCATTTCTTCTTCCTATTATCTCAACAAGAACTGCGATAGGTTTGAAATAAGTTAAATTATAAGACTTAAATGGAGAAAAAAATCATTTTCTTAACACACCTTTATAAGCATGGAACTGGCTAACTTAGACTTTGGGAACTTGCCTGCCTGCCTTCTGTGGTAGTACTCTGTCAGATGACATAAAATTGTACACCAAAGGCGGATGTGATACAGGCAGACCAGTGAGACATGTCCCCTGATATATCTGGACAGGAAACTTTTAAATATGGATTTCTTTTCTTAAAAAAAGAAATCTCAGCCACATGTTTTTGTTTTTCTTCTTAGTATTTGGTGTGTGAAAATATAGGGCATGTTATCATGGGCAATAATTCTCAGGGGAGTCAGTAGCACCTTTAAAAAATACTTTAATGACCCTAGAAATTCTTTCAGGAAGGAAGAGTGATATATTTTGATCCCAGATACTTTTATTTGTACTCTTTTATATGAAGACTAGAACAAGTTGACTAAATGTTCTTGAATATTCTTGGAAATTATTCTACTAATGAATAAATAGTTCATACTTTCCTATCAATATAATTTTACAAGTGAGGCTGTAAAGCTCCATTTCTGGACTTCTAGTATTGCTGTACACTATTACTTTTATTATATCATTTTGAATATTTAAATATGAAATTTAGTACTTCTCCAGGGAAGTCAAAACTTTTCAAAAACAAGTTCTTTACACAATGTTTGTGAAGAACAAGGGGCAGATGAATGTCGACATTTTCCCAAATATAATTATATAGTCAGATACAGAGTAACTGTCATCGTTTCTTACTATTCCAGGATCTTTTTCTCTCAGTGCTCTGCTGTCCACTTCGTATGTTTCAGTTTTGGCTCCTATTAGCTGTTAATAGTTTTCCAAAATAGATTCCTACATAATTACTTGATCATTATCAAGTTACGTTCTACCTGGAATTCATTACTAATTAATAAATAGATTTGGGGACACATAACCTCACAATAGGAATCTTTTTTCTTTCTTCTGGTCTAGATTTCTTCTGGGTGAGGCAGCACAGTTAAGGATATTTCTATAGAGCTTGTTTTGTTGAATTGAACTTTGGTATCATTAGGTCTAGACAGAGACCAGAAATAATGGAACACTGTATCAAACCAATGTTTTCAGAGTTTTTCAGTAATTAATGAAAAGTTTGGGAAAAATTATTTATAATAATGAAAATAAACTGATCTTATGTTTAACAAGTTGCAATTATTACAGTTAAGTAACTTCTTGGAAGATATATTAAGTTATATAAAATGTGGGTAATAAATATATCTCCCTTATTCAGTAAAACCCTTTAATTTCATGAATTATTTACATTCAGAATTTGACCTTCCAGTTCCTGATAGATGGCCAGGCTCAGAGCTAATGGAATGTCCATATTGTGCTATACAACATATTCATGTGTACCACAAAATTTTGAATTTATTTATAGATTTTTATTCCCTATTTTGACCGAAGGGAACAATTTTTGGCAGGTTTCCATTTGGTGAGCTCAATTTATGTTTTAACGATTATGTATGAAGTCATATGTTAGAATTTGAGACATTGGGCACTGAATTTCCAATTGGTTGAAGACAACAATTTAAAGTTTTTTATGTTAACTGTGAATAAAATCAACCAAGTAGAGAAAAAATAGAGTTACATATAATTGAGTCTAATGAAGTCTGTAATCAAGAGAACATATTCAAGGAATCTTGGAAAAATTTTCTGAGGTTTTGGGGTCTGGAGATATAGCTCAGTGGCATAAGTGCCTGTCTGCCTGTCTGGCAAGCACAAGATCCTGAGTTCAATCTCCACTACCAAAATCTTACAAAAAAAAATGTTCTGAGGTTTTATAAAACAGCTTCTGCATTTATAGTTTTAAACTGAAACAACACCAGTGTAAAAGGGCAAATTCCTGGATCCTTACCCTGTTATATATTAAGCATATGGTTTTTATTTTCTTCTGAGGCAATCGGGGACTTAAAGGCTATTTGTTTGTTTTTTAGTTTTTGGTTTTTGATGTTTTTCTTTTTTTCCTTTTTTTTTTTGTATTTTTAGGGAAGGGTCTACAAGATGTTCAGGTTCTCACTACTAGATAGAACTCGTAGTGATTATAGGTGCACCCCACCACCAGTAATCAACTGCCATCTCAGTGAGCCCTAGGGGTGGGGCTGGCATGGCAAGCCTGAGGATTGAACCTCAGACCCCTGCTTGCAGATGCTTTAATCTGCTGAGGTATATGTCTAGCCCTTTAAGGGCTATTTTTATTAAACAAAACAGTGGCTCTTCAAATGAACTTGCAGGTACTCAATGGGTAGCTAAGAGCTGAAAAAAGTTTTACTTTGATTTTGTATGTGTCTCCTCTAGTACCTTAAAACTTTGAGTGAGATCCTGGTCCAGCTCTGCATATAAGCGTGTTATTCATTTAAGGAGTCTTTGTTTAAACTAACATTACAAGATTGATTTGCCCTAAATGTATATAATTATCTCATCCCACATCAAGACTGAGGACACCAAGATAAGACATTTATAGGTGTATTCAATTACTAACAGGTACCTAAACGTCTCCAGTTATCACTCTACTCCTATGGTCAACTCTGGAGCGGTGTCTCCAGAAAATGGAAAGTATCCAGTATAGAAACAATATCTCATGGAGAACAGATTAAGTGAGAAGCACTTCTCCAGAGCCACCCAGGAAAACGGGAGCTGAGGTAACGACTGGCCCGACCTAGGCAGCCTCAGCCAATCCCTGAACTCTGGGCGGTTTCTCTGTTACTGGGCCAGTCAGATCCTCTCCAGCAGAGCTGGGCATGTGCCTCACACTGAAGTTTCTGCCCACTTGCTCTTTTCTGTAACTTTGCCTACCAAGTTTGCCCGTGCCTCTCACTCAATTATCCTGAAATGGTTTTCTACAATGAGCCATCAAGTATCTGCTTGGGGCTGCTTGAGGCCCCCATTACCTCCCTGCACCCCATCTAGTGGCAAAATCAGAAAAGGAGGGTGGGAATTATCTACCTTGCCAGTCAGCAGTTACATCTGGTGCTGACAAAAGTTAAGCTCTCCTCTAAGCAAGGGACTGAGTCCAGGTTCAGTTTGGGTGATTCTGGGGAAGGAGGCAGTGCAGGGATACTGAATGGAAGTTAATGATGTTTCCAGAAACAAGGTGTGGCTCTGTCCTAAATTCATCTCAGAAGAGGGCTAGGGACATATATGAATACTACTTTAAAATTTTAGCTACAGAATTGTCTAAGACTGGATTTAAGGATGCCTCCTGATGACATTTTCAGTGCCCAAACCAACACTACTCCATTTTTATTTTTATTTTTTATTTTATTTTATTTTATTTTATTTATTTACTTACTTACTTACTTACTTACTTACTTACTTATTTTGCAGAACCGGAGATTGAGCTCAGGCCCTTGCACTTGCCAGACAAGCACTTATTCTACTGAGAGAGAAGGATTTTTTTTTTTTTCCTTAACACATTGATTAGCACTCTTGGAAAAAAGCCAAACAAACTTGATCTTTATTTTATTTCTCTGTACAATACTACTAGGTAAAACAAGACCTGTATAAATTTATCTCTAAGGTTTTTTTTTCTGTTTGTTTGTTTGTGGTTTTTTTTTTTTGTTTTGTTTTGTTTTTACAGTACTCAGGATTGAACCTGAGACCTTTGCACTGAACTATACTGCCATCTCTTTTTATTTAATTGCATGCATATATTTATGTATGTTTTCTGTTGTTGTTTTGTTTTGTTTTGGTACCAGGGATCAAACTCAGGACCTTGTGATTGCCAGGCAGGTGCTTATACCACTGAGCTATCTCCCTGGCCCCTTATGTATGTATTTTTGAAACAGATTCTTGATAAATTACCCAAAACAGACTGGAACTCAAGATTCTGTTGCCTCAGCTTCCCAGAGGGTTAGGATTATAGGCTACTGTACCTAGCTTTAAATAAACTTATCTTGATGAGCACTTATTTTTATTTATTTTTTAAGAATTTTTTATTTTATTTATTTATTTTTTGTTTCAGAAACTTTGTTTATTCACTCATTTTTATGGCCGGCTCAGCCTGCCCCGTGGGCAGGGCTGGCGCAGCATGTGGTGCTGGAGATCGAACTGTGGTCCCTGAAGCCGCCCAAGCTTTCTCAAGCACGAGCTTTAGACCACTGAGCCATCCCACCAGAGGGCTCAGTGGTCTAAAGCTCGTGTACTTATTTTTAAAAAGACATTAAACTCAATTATCTCTACTGGCACATGGGAGCCATTCTCTTATTATCTTAATCCTAAGAATTACTTCTCAGCAATCATTCTGTTTTTGCCTTTCAAATACTAAATCACTAAGCAACTAATTAAATTTTACTTTTATTACTTATTACTAATGTATTCAGCCAAATTAATAACCTACTTGTAAGAAACCCACAGTCCTTTTTGGGCAGAAAAATATTTTTAAAATTAATCTCATGCACGGCTACACTTCAAATTCCTACCATTGTTTTTCTTTCCTACTTGAGCAACCTTGCTTTATTTTAGGTATCCTCATAAGCTGCCTTTAATCCTTTCTGGAAGGAGGAGAGCATATAAAAATAAATCTCCATAAGTTCCTAGCTTAGTAAAGGCTCTATTCATTGCATTTGCAGAGAGAGAACAGTGTGCTGGAACAGTGGATTGCCTTCCCGAGGATAGAGACAGCAGTTTGGGCTTCAGCACATCAAGGAGAAAAGGGACTAATGAAGTAGTGTATCTTAGCTACTTCGCTCTCATTGCTGAGACCAAATACCCAACAACCAAAGTTAAAGAAGGGAAGGTTTATTTATCTCACAGTTTGCAAAGGTTTTAGTCCATAATCAGTTGGCTCCAATGTAGGGTAGCACATGACCAACGGACAACTGCTCATGGTCACAGAAGACAGGAGAAGAAAGTGAGGAGCAAAGGGGGAGGTGAGGAAGAGGGAGAAGAGGGGAGAGAAGGGGAAAAGAGAGGCTGATAGGGAAATAGAGGGTCTGAGAGGGTGAGGGTATAAGGGGAGAGAGAGAGAACTCTGTGTTCATGCCTTAGTGTGGTAGGCAGGTAAATTATATAGAAATATAGGCAGTCAGACAGGATCAGGCCCTCAAGGAGATAAGATGGAAGACAAGGTGACTTTATAGCTATAGACAGACAGACACTCCTCCACCCGCTATGGGCCATATCTTAAGACAAGGGTAAACAATTGCAGCCACATACTTCCCTAAGGATGGGCGTCAGGGATTGATATGCTAAATAAGTAGTGAAAAACTTGCATAAACATGTTAGCACCACATTTATTGAGATATCATGAGATTAAGACGTTACCTTTGGCCTCCACAATTATAAGAGGTGCTCAAGGTGTGGTCATCAGCTTGCAGACATTTATTAGTATAGCTCACTGCTGCCTTCAGTGACCTTGGTGGCTGAGATAACTGCAGGTGAATTTTCAGTTTTCTCTAAAGGGCAGCAGTTTCATGGGCTTTCTGTGGTATGATGTCATCTAGAGGCTCCTTATAAGAGTAACACCATCTGTTGAAAAAACATCACACTATTTTTCTCTTCCTGAAGTGTACATACATTTTTTGCTGACTCGGCACATATCATGTACATATACACATAATGAGTAAGAAAATGAAAATGTGATAATTTGAGGGATACAACAAGTTAAGAGTGGTTATCATTCTGCCCAAAATGATTGTGGACAATTTGTTGCCCTCTTTTTTTTTTCCTATTGGTATGCACTATTTGGAATAACAATTACAAATAACACAACATGCTCTAAGAAATGTTTTATTTTGTTTTGTTTTTTATATGTATTTTAGTACAGAGTCCACAGGGTTTCATGACATAGACTGGACTCACAGTGATTCTCCTGTTTTCAGTCTCCCCAGCACTGGGATTATAGGCACACACCACCATATGAAACTCTTTAGACACATAAACTAATGCATATTTGCAAAGTCTACCTGTATTGATCTGTGAAAATTATAATACAAATAAAAATAAATTGATAATAAATCTTCAAGTGTATTTCCAGCAAGATGATGAATATTGGAAAAACTTTGACATTTACTTGGAAAAAATGTTATATTGAAAAACACTTTTCCATTACTGAAGCCCATCAACATGTTAAAGTTACTAGTATTACCCCAAAACCTGATAAAGTCCTTCAGACTTCATGGAGGCTTTATAAAGCCTACATTGACTGTACTCCTTTGACCCTACGGCCCTTCAAAATCCACAGATTATAAATGCAGCCTTCATTGCACAAAAGTGCCTCCACCAGAAAATCCAGTGTGGTAGACAACTATATCCCTTAGCCAAAGTCAGTTATAAGGGCTATGGACATTAAAAATAAATGCCCAGGGGCCAGCAAGATAGCTCAGCAGTCTAAAAGCACCTGCCTAGACAACTGCAGGGACCACAGTTCAATCCCTAGCACCAATGCTGCACTAGCCCCACCCCCAATGCAGGCTGAGCTGGCCCTAACATAAATAAAGAAGAACTTACATCGTTAAAATAAATAAATAAATAAATAAATAAATAAATAAAATGCCCATTCATACTTAAAAAAATAAAAGATTCAACCTGATCAGATGACAACCCTTTCATCAGTCTGACAGGCTCAGACTAGGCTAGACCAGGCTCCCTTCTTTAGTTGGGTCACTGGGAACCCTCAGTCCATGTCTATGGTGGAGATGAGCCTATGATTTTCAAAAGTCCCCTTGCTCAGAAAAAGGTTACCACCAACCCCTTTTGCCTTCAACTTGGAAGATCCTGAGACAGAAGAAAGAAAAAACATCAGCTCACTTGGACTCAATTGGCGCAAGGGTTTAAGAACTCTTGCGCTATTTAGGAGGAAGCTCTAGCAAAGGGTGTGATTAAGCCACTGGCATCTTTTCTGAGACAGCTTGTTTCTCTGTCCTTTCAGCTCCACACCCGCATTTCCTGCTGCTGTGATGGTGCACCAAAGAAGGAGGCTCAAAGCTGCAGAATCCTGTCCGATTGCTAAAATATACCGCTCCTGCCTGTAAGGCTAGTTCAGGATCTCCAGAAGCTGTCAGTGCTGCTGCCACAGTTACCCTCTATCCTGCAGTCAATGTATATTAGAAGTTTATTTGCACTTCTGGTTAATGATGCCCAAACTGCTTGCTGGAAAGACACAAAAGCTTTGCTGCAGTCTCTGCAGTAACTGGCTACAAGGTATCTTGGGAAAGGGCACAAATCTGCAAAAAAAAAAAAGTTAGATATCTGGGCTCACACTTTTGACTGAAATCTAGAATAAAAAAGCCTTCAATGACATTAAAAGGCCCTATCTGCAGCCCCAACCTTGAAAATTCCAGATGTAACTGCACTTCCCCTCATTTGCTGATGGTGACTTGGGGCTTCAAAGACATGATCTCTGACTTTCAGCACCTGCGAGCGTCCAGCAGCTTACCTGTGGAAACACTTGGATCCAGGCACTCGGGGTTCCCAACTTGGGCTTTGTGCCTTGGTAACCACTGTCCTTCTGATCAAGCCAACCAACTAGCTCTGAACCATTCTTGGGCTGAGCAGACTTAAAATGACAGATGCTGAGACCACAGTTTACAGACGGAAATGACACTGCTAGGAATGGAGTCCAACAGATACACTGTGGTCACCTGGGAGAAAGTTACTGTGGCCAAGGCTTTTTCACAGGGACGGTCTGTACAATGAATTTAACTATGGACCTGCATGTAGGCCCTTGATTGGTCTGGAAATGAAAAGGTCTCCTGCTTCCTGCTGCTGCTTGAAAACCTAACAAAACAACCTCAGTCACAAAGGCAAAAGCCATAACATCTCATTCCTCACCAGCATTTGCTCCACAGTCTGCCAGTGATGCCAAAGACCTACACTCAAGACAATCCAGTCCAGAGTCCTAAGCTCCTTCCAGGGATCCAACTGATTGAAACAATGCCCTGTACAAATGCTAAATGAAAGCCTTATAAGGGCTACAGTTATCTATTAGTGTTTGTATGCACCTATACAGGCTGGCCCAAGATATTACCTACCCACACTGAACATCCCTAGATCCACAAAGCTCCGAAAGAGCTAAAAAATTAAAAAGAACCCTATATAAATAGCTTGTAACTACTTCCATAAAAATTTGAGTAAAAGACCAGCTATACCTGTAGACTCCCCCCTGCACACATATGTAACTCAGGTGCATAGAAACTACTTCTGTAAGTTTCAGAAGTCCAGCTTTATAGTCACCATTCCAGAGTGAGAAAAGCCCATCTGGAAGATTGCTGGAGAGTCTACTTGGACTAGACAGCTCCTCTGAAGCTCACTCTCAAAAGATGATATGCTCACAGGCCTGTGCTGCTCACTCCGACCCTGACCAGTCCATGCACAGCTGAAGCCTGAGGACACTGATCACAGGACTGCTCCACACCTGTGTGCATCACTCTCCTTGATTTCACGGCTTTGCAGGCTGCTTACCAATCTGTGCATCCATTTCAGCTTGCATGCATTGCATTGTCCAACTTGGATTTTACTCCCCGCTGTCCTAACATCTCTAGTTTTCACCTTATTCTACAGACAGTTGTCCCAAAAGAATAAAAAGCATCCAGTAAGGCTCTTCCCTTTATTCTACAAACATCCAAGATTTGACAAGCATCCAAGACATATGAGACCTTCTCCTAGACCATATTAACTGCTTCACTCCCTTGCCAGAATAGTTTTACAAAGCAGATGAGCCTAAATCATCCTCTCCTAAAAGCAGCTTAGAGAAAGACTCCATAATTAGAAAAACAAAATAAAAAATTTCTAAGTTTGGGGACCTTGGCTAGGGCCACTGCCAGTCTTAGTCTTAATCTCACTGCTTCTAGTTGGGTCTTGTATAATTAATTGGCTTACTTAGTTCATCTTTTAAAAAATCACATATAAAGTGTCCAGTGAGAGATTGAAAGAGGTGGGAAATGTAGTGCACACACACCCAACCCCTTGCCAGGCCAATATACTTCAATTTCTATTAGCTACCCAGGTAATTCCAGTTTATTTCAGTTCCTGTTACAGTTCCAGTTGTTTCTGTTACTTAGAAACAGTTGGTCACTATAATGCTCATTGTAAGAACCAAAGACAACCAAGCATTCTGCTTCTTGTTTACAAAGGCCATAAACCCTCCCTCCCTTAGCCTTTGAGTCCAGATGTTTTCCCCTTGAGGTCAGTGCCTGTTGACATTAAATAAATCTGCCTGTAATTCCTGGGTGAAGTTTTAATGTTTTTGTTTGTCACTGCAAGATTACATTTTAGATGTGATGTAGCTGTGACAGCTGCCATTTGTTCTAAATAAATATATGTCAGTGGTCAAATATCCAATGTATCTTGCTTATAAAATATCCCAAAAATGTAAACAAGCTTTCCTTAATCAAAACTGGAGGTACCATATCACAAAAGCCTGCTACAGGGTTTATGCAAGTAATACTCACATGAAGGATAGAGAAACAAGTTTCACATAATAGTGGAAGCATTCTCACTCCTGACCTAGCAAGGCTTCTGTGTCATGAGGTTCCAGAGAGTGATTCTTTTATGGCAGAAGCACTTACAGCAACAGTTGACCTCAAGTATGTACTTGTCTTTTAAATTTTAGCGAGATATGTAATTCTCCATTTAGAGACTCTATTTCCCAATTTTCCTTATACCTATGTATGGTCATGTGACTAAATTTCAGTCCATGGGATGAAAATAGAAGGCATATGTATAAATGTGATCATTACCTTAAAGGAAACTTCTTGCCCTCTGTTGCTTCTGAGGGTAGATATAGTTGGGAGAGCTAGTTTTAACTGCAGCAGTAGCTGAAGGCTACTGCTTTATGGATGAGGAAGTCATGAAACAGAGGAAGTGGTTCTTAGATACTTGAAGTTGCAGAGGTGTGATCCTAGTATACTGCCAATCTACTCTTACTGAAGAGTAGCTTGAAGTCTACTTAAGAGAGACTTGGAGTCCACCTAAGATAGAAATACATTTGTACTTTGAGGAGCTACTCTCATTTTGATTTTGCTAAGGAATCACACTTCAATACCCATATAATAACAGTGATCAAATGACTTGTGTAGGGAGATGCAAATAGGAAGTAGACGTATGTGTCTTGTGTTGCAAGTAGAATACGGTAGAAGTAGAGTGATTGGAGAACATTAGTAAGTGTAGTCATCTGGGAGAAGATTCTAGAATAAGGAGCTTTTTATTACATCTTTACTATATGGAACATCAAAACACATCATAGGCCATCATAACTTATTATGAACTAAATGAATAACACATCTAAAGAAAAGTTAGGTATGTTTTTAAAGTGGGTGGATATTAAGTACTTAATAAATGAAATAAAATAAGAAAGTTTTAAGCAAGACACATAAATATTTTTATTAATTAATATTAATGCTTGCAGCCATGCTAAATATTTTTTACACTCCTAACATTTAATCTTCACAAATGTTCCATGGGGTATATAATTGCCTTCACATATAGAATTGAACAGTGAGACTCAGAGAGGCTGTACTTACCACAGAGCTTAGGCAACCTGTGTCACCAAATTATGATTTACATGAATGGACTAAGACATATTAAAAAATCCATAGATGCAGTTAGAAAATACTTTCCTCAAAGAATTTAGGATGAGGTACTTTGTTTTGAACAAAGTGTTGATCATAACCTTTATATAGATGTTCATGTGTTGAGATAAGATTCTTATCTTTGAATGGCAGTTTAATCAAACTTTCATATAAACCTCCTAGGTACTTTTTTAAAATTGAAAGACAGCTCAAAGTATCTGAAAAAGATGTGGGGCTTTGGTATAACCACAACTAAATTATTTATGCTCTTTGAGGCTTGGTTTCTTTTCTTTCCCTGTAATAAGTGAGCCAGCTGACATCCCAGGTCCCACACTGGAATTCACTGTGCTGTTGAGATCCCTGGTCAACTTCAGAAACAACATTACAGATGTTTGCAAGAATAGACTTCTTCAGATCTTTGTAAGTCACTCTCCCTGTTCTCTGCCTGCTGACCAGCAGTTTAAGGAGATAGATTATGCTGAGAACAACTGCACCCAGAGAAAATAAGAGAACTTAAAGAAATTAATTAGATTTATATGATTGCTCAGTTTTGATTGACTTTTGTTGTCTCATGTCCCGGCTGGTCACCTCCAGTCACCTAATATCTTTTTTATATCTGCATGCACTGCAGAGTTTTTCTAGAGTTTCTTGGTGCATTTTCTCATGGCATCTACTGTCCTAAGACAAAGCCTGAGAATTTAAATATTTTCAGATATATTCCCTAAGTACTTCATTTTCATTATTTTCCAGGTTCTGGCTACCTGCTAGTCAGCTCAAGAAGCTAATCACAGTTCTGGTAATAAAGGCTAGTGGTAGGCTGGGATGTGGTTCCGTGGTCAAGCTCTTGCTTTGCATGCACGAGGCACTAGATTCAATCCCCATCACCAGAAAGAAAAGAGAAGAGGAGAGAAGAGAAGGGAAGGGAAGGGAAGGGAAGGGAAGGGAAGGGAAGGGAAGGGAAGGGAAGGGAAGGGAAGGGAAGGGAAAGGAAAAGAAAAGACAAGACAAGACAAGAAAAGAAAAGAAAAGGCCACTGGTAATAGCATAATCCTCATAAGACAGGGACCCTTCAGAGGCTTAATGCTAAAAATCAGATCGAATGGGGCAAGGTTTGAAGAGGTTTGTATAAGCAATTTAATACCTTGTGTTTAATACAAAGTCTGGATGCAGAATTTAAAGTTACATACTGTCAGAGGGTTTTCTTTTATTCAAGCCAACGGAGTGAATACTTACTAAATGAGACTATGCAGCAGAGGTTGAAGTGTTTTGACTCTCAAGTTAAGTGTCAGTCATATTCTACCGACAATTCAAACAAACATAGGATTCATTTCTATAAAGGGTGTCTGTACTCAACTGCTGCCTCTTTTCAAGGCTGGTTGATCTGTGGGATGTAATCTAGATAGAAAGACAAGATCCTAGACCCAAGCCGAATCCCAAGAGATCTATATCTGCTTCCCATTCCGTAGTCTCCACCTGATCCCTCTTGCATCACCAGAATCACAAATACTTACTTCCTATGGGAAAGTGCTCTTAAGCCTAAAAAACAGAGAAAGGACAAGAACACAAAAGTGGAAATGTTTCACAGGTGTTTATATCAGTGCCTCCAATGAGGATACATATTTCATTCAATGTGGGGAAATGTAATAGATCACAATAAACATCATAGCACAAGAATATATTAATTGCCTTTGTGCATAAGATTTGGAAATTTTCATAGATAGGACTACTTAGAGTGGGCTTTGAAGATGAATACAAGCAGTAGGGAAGTTCCAGGGCTTGGCAAGTACAGGAATAAAATTTAAAATGAGTTACATTCACAGAGTGTTTAGGAAATAGCAAAGAGTAAAGTTTAGCTGTGGAGAGAGCTCAGTGCCTGCCTGGCATTTGCAGGTCCTGAGTTCAACTCCAGATATTGGAGGAAAATATGTGTAAAATTTGAACACAAGAGACACATTGGACAAGAACTGAAGTAGAAATTGGAAAAGTATTCCATGGGCCAAGAGTGTTGAGGTCTCTGCCTGTCTTAGTTACTTTTTACTCGTTGCTGGGACAAATACCCGACACTCAAAATGAAGGAAGGAAAGGTTTATTAGCTCACAGTTACTGGAGGTTTCAGTCCATATTCAGCTGGCCCAAGGCTGAGTGGAGCAGGACAGACTGCATCCAGTTCATGGCGGCGGAACAGCAACAAAATGGTGGCAGAGGCAGCCAATCAATCAGAGCAACAGAGCAACAGCAACAACTCGAGTCTATTTCTGTCTCTCTCTATATTACATTCAGGCTCTCTGCCTTAGCCCCCGCCTTAGGCTACACCCATAATCCCAGAAGTACTTCCACCCATAATCCCATCAGTACTAAAACTCATAATACCAGGGATCATGGATCAAGTCTCAAACTCTAGAAGTCCCCGGCCAATGACTCCATGAGGCTTTGTGGGGGACAACTAGACATAAACCGTTAACACTGCCTACAACATCTTTATAGTCTAATGCTGGAGAATGCATTAGCCAACTCAGATTACTGTACTTCTTTATGCAAACATTAGTTGTTTTATTGAAATATATGACTTCACTCAAAAAGCTTTGAGAGAGGATAAAGACATGTCCTTATGCCTTGGACTCACTTAGAGATTTGAGGTAAAGTTCTCCTACAGACTGCCCACAGGTATGGCATCTACTAGGTTGACAGGGATGAAAAAAACTGAAATGCAAGCATGCACAAGGCAACTAGAAACATGAGATATTTAAACAGACCACCCCCTCGCCCTTGAGGCTCTGAAATCCAGGATTGTGAGGAAATCCAACCATGAATACGATGTGTTTTAGAGAGGTCACTGCTGTGTAGGGTCTATGGTAGTCAACCTGGCATGGAAAAGACTCATCGCTCCATGAGCTGTTGTGTAAGTACTCACGCAATTGTTGTAGAGCTGTTTCTTCCTCCTGAGTCATAAGTAGCCCCTAATATATATGTTCAGTCTTTCCTTCTTTAGAATAAATTATGGCTGTTCCTTCAACCTTCTGACTGAGTCGTGGTTCCCTCTTATTATCTCTGTGGTTGTTTACGGACATGGCTTTTGATTCTCCTACACAGACCTTTGAGCTCAGCCCAGCCTTTTGTGAGCTGATGGGCACAGTTCTGTGATCGACCAGTCACGTGTGTCTTTTTTTTTTTTTTTTTTTTTTTTTGTCTTTTTGAGACAGGGTCTCATTATGCAGTTGAGGCTGGCCTTGAGCTCACTTTTGTAGCCCAGGCTGGTCTCGAACTCACACCAATCCTCCTGCCTCAGCCTCCCAAGTGCTGGGATTATAGGCGTGAGCCACCACACCCAGCTTTTTTTTTTTTTAACCTGTGTCTTATTCATAATCATACATTCGCTCCTCCTTCCACGTCCAGGATCCTCCTGCCTCCTGGGACACAGGCCAAGCTTCAAGAAGCTTAGCCAGGACCCTGATCCTTCCCAAGTGGTTGTGAGGCCTAGTCCTCACAGCAGGTTCTCCTGAGATACACTCCTGGTAGGGATTCAAGTTGCTACCAAGAAGGAAACCATAACCCTACAGTTCCCTCATTTCTGGGGATGAAAGAATTGCAAAAACAGAGGGAGGGTCCCTCTGTGCAAATCTGTCTGTGGCATTTTAGATTCAGCAATGGAGAGGGATAGAATAAATTCCCTGAGCTCTATAATTGACATTTCCAAGCAATTCCCTATGGAAGCGCAACTAATACAAAACCGATGCATGGCTGGACCTTTAATACTGGACTGTTACTTCAACCAGAACTGAACTGAAGTACCAATTTTTTTGCCTAATGTGACTAACTTCTAAGTGATGAAAGAATTCTAGAAAATTTCCATATTATATAAAAGTAATTTCTTGCTTACTTAACATTTTTTAGCTCACATTCAAGGGTCTACTGTGTTAGAGACTTAATATGTGCTATCTCTTTAAATGAATATATCTATAGTATTTACAATATAACTAAGTCTGGCATTGTTTTATTCTTGCTTTTTTTTTTCTTCACACTTTTAACTGCCATAAATATCAAAGCTGAGGCAGAAAGCATTTACTCCTTTACCTCGAGGAGAATCAGATCCCACAAATGAAGTCTTGGGAATTAGCCTATTATATGTACATATAGTAAATTTATGGTAACTGAATTTCAGGCTGGCACAATAATCTATTGCCCCTATCAAAAATCTTCTTATTCCCCTTATCACCAAAATTTTATTAATTCTTCTTTCAACCTGACAAAATGCTGAAGTGCTTGACACTTTTTCTTGCTAACTCCTCATGCCTTTCCAGAATGTTCACAACATTAAAATGATGAGGCAATGCTAGTAATGCTAGGAAGAGACTCAGAAGTGGAACTTTCCACAATAGAAACCAGAGAAATTCTTGGCTTTGGTTTAGCTTCTGACTCTTATAATCATATACCACTAAAATCTGTCATAAGGACCAACAGGGGACCTGAAAACTTGGTTGCCTGGCAAATTTTGATCTTTAAGAGAAAGGCTGAAGCAAATTTTATTGGAAAACTTCAGGCAAAAAAGCTGAATTTAGAAGTCCTTGTTGAGATAGTTACTAATAATTTTAAACCTTCTCCCAAATGTTTAGTTCTCTTTATATAGAACACTACTAGCGTTTTCTTCAATTTACCTTGTGATTTCTGAATGTAACTAAATTGATCATTGGATAACATTTTAGGTAATGTACTCCATAATGATTTCAATAAAAGTACAAGAAGTTATTAAAACAAAAGCAACTATTAGGATCCGTGAGACAACTCAGCAAACTAAGCATATGCTCAGGCAAGCACAGGGGCCAGGATTTGATCCCTGGTACCGCATGCTGCACCAGCCCTGTCTCTAGGCACACTGAGCCAGCAGTGGAGTCCAGGTGTGGTGGTGCATGCACTGGAGAGGCAAAAAGCAGGAGTATCACTATGAGTCTGAGCTATGTAGTGAGGTCCTGCCAAAAAAAAAAAAAAATTATTAAGAAGCTAAAAACCTTCCATAAAATATCAGAATTAACTAGAAGATTTCAGTCATCCTGTTTAATTTAAAAGTAGCTTGTCTGTACTGAAAACTGAAAATCTCTTAAAATCAGTTCTCCCCCACCCCCTTTTCATTCCTTCCCTGAAGTAGAAGGTAAACAAATTTGTATCACTAAGGACAAAGGAATGAGTTTCTTAATTTGTGTAGGAACTATGGGGTCAGCATGAGTTACAGCACCATTTCTGGGGGTCACTGGTTTTGCTGACTTTCTCTTCAGTAAAGAGCAATGTGGGGGTGCCTGCTGAATGCAGACATGATGGGATATTTTGGGAGGAGGATTGTGAAATGCTGATCAAGTAATCAAGACAATCTCTTGAAGTTCATTTCAAGAGATTGAAATCACTAGATACTCAGATAATCTAAATGAGCTTCCCGGACTAATACAGATGCTAACTTGGCAAATTTTCTTTGTATTAGTTCTCAGCACCAGAAATTAAGTGGAATAAATACACAAGCAAGCTGATATTTCTCATAATCTTCTTGTACTCACAGATCCTCTTTGTTTTTTAAAAAATAGATACTGACAGAGTAGCCAACAATGGAATTTTGCTCCAGACTTCTTCCCAACTATGCACTGGATTAATTTAATTATTTCTACTTCTACTCAAAGGAGAAATTAATTACTAATCTGTGCTAAAGCCTTCAGGCCATTTATAGTCCTTATTACCAAACTGGTTTTCTCCTAACATTTTGTTTGCTTTTTTCCTCATAAACATTTTAATAATGACTCATACTAGCTATTAAAAAGTATAGTTCTTACCACAAATCCCATATGACACACAGAAGATGAAAATCATGATCTTTATTTTTCATACATCATAACGTATCTGAGTGTAAAAGGATTTAAATATATAGTATTATACTCTGAATTAGGCCTGTTTATTGACTTATCCTGTCAATAGAAATCTGATAGAATAGGGCAAGCAGAGAAATTTGGTAGGTATGTTATTCATAGCTCTTCTGAGGGGTGTGTATGTGTGTGTGTGTGTGTGTGTGTGTGTGTGTGTGTGTGTGTATGAGGCATCCACTAATATCCTTAGGGGTTGGATTCCAAGATGACTTGCTGATTCCAAAACTCACAAATTCTCAAGTTTCTTATGCATGATGGCACCCCATTTGAATATAATCTATTCAAAATCTTACATATAAATGTTTAAATCATGTATTGTTTAAATATAACATCTAACTCAATATCAAGAGTTGTTATACTAATTACTTAGACAATAATGATAAGACAAAACCCCTCACATGCTCAAGACAGATATGGTATTTAAAAATACTTTTGATCAGCAGTTCAGAATATGAAATCCACTCATATGGAGAGCTGACTGTATACACTGAGAGACATAGAGGCAAAGAGATAAGCTAGAAAGTTAAAAAATTATAAGAAGATTGGACATTCAGGCAGGAGTCAATGTTGTAGTCTTGACACAAAATTTATTTGCATCTGAGAAAATTTTTATACCTAAAGTCTTCAATTGATGGGATAAACTTCATTCACATTATTGAAGATAGATTATTTTACATAAAGCCAACTGACTGTAGTTGCTAAATAGTTTCAAAATAGTATTCCACAACAGGTGTCTAATATTTAGTTAAAAACTGGGCACTCCATTCTAACCAAAATGACACATAAAATTAACCATCATGGTAGTGTACTTTTTATTACCTCTATGCATTGTGTAAGCTGTCACCATCTTCTGGAATATGCACCCTCCTATCTTCTCTTATTCTTTAAATAAGCTTCACACTTCCTCTTTTAGATTTTACCCCTTTACTAAAGAAGAGACTGTGGAGATAAAAAGAAACTGCAAGAATCAAAAGTAGGACTTGGATCCAAATGTATTGCAAAAGTGGAAGAGAAAAAGGAAATTTGGAATAACTCCCACATCCCTGCCTTGAGTTAAGTGATGGGTGTTGTCATTTACTGATGCATAAAATGGGGGAGAAAAACAGATTAAGCAGAGGAAGATGTTATTTGGATACTGAGATCAGGTTGTCGATGAGTTATTCTGGAAAATACCAACATTAGATTAACAGGCAGAATGAAGATCCTTTGAAAGGGACTGAGAAAAAAATTGTCAAAGAAATGGAGAGTAAAATGTATCATTCTAAATGGAAGGCAAACAGTAGGAGATGGAGCAGAGAAGTCAAAGTAAGATTAAGTCCAAACTGCTGTTAATGAGAGCTGGGAACAAGTTACTGGTGACCGTGGAAAGGTATTGGAGTGACACGGTGAAGGTGGAAGCAAGAAAGCAGCATCAAAGAATAGAAGCAGCAAATATAGGCAAATGTTCCTTTGACCACTATACTCAGTTTGTAAATACGAAGACTGTCCTTGGCCTCTACATGTAGGGCTCTAATCAGAAACTACAAGGTGATTTAAACGATAGAAGTGTAATGTATTATAATTTTTACCACAGTACTAGAGCAACTTCAGCACCTACAGGTATTCTTTTTTTTTAAAAGAATTTTTTTTTATTTTATTTATTTCTTGTTTCAGAACCTTTGTTTATTCACTCATTTTTATGGCCAGCTAAGCCCACCCTGAGGGCAGGGCTGGCGCAGCATGTGGTGCCGGGGATCGAACCGCGGTCCCTGAAGCCACCCAAGCTTTCCCAAACAGGTGCTTTAGACCACTGAGCCATCCCGCCGGGCCCCCCTACAGGTATTCTTTACGGCAACCTAGGGCAGAGGAATAGGGTCAAACGCGGAAGAGGGCACCCTTCCCAAGACTGTAATTCAAATCTCTCTAGAGAATGTAGAGTTAAGCTCAATGCAATAATGCAATGCAGAGAAGTTTGTCTGTTTGTTGCCCATAGCTGATCTGCAGCCACAGGATGAAGAGAAGAAACATTTAGAGTTCAGTCAGGGTTGGCAAGTCACAGCTGGTGCCAGTGTATGGCTGTGGCAGAGAAGTGGCACGCCAATGTTGCAGGGGCCTGGTGTCTCTCTGGGAAAGGGAGAGAGACTGGGAGAAGCATCAAGAGAACTATGGGAAATACACTGAAGGAGGGAAGTGAATGCAAACAGCCAAGCAACCAATACCAGCAAAAGGCTTAAGGCACTGGATGTCTACAAAGAAAGCAGAGGGAAGAAGGTCACTAGGTCATGCTGTGGCTGCAAAGTGTCTCAGGGACAGTTTTTTCTGTACGAGTGACAAAGCTGTGCACCACCAGTTGTCCTCACACTCAGACTGCTGACACACCAAGCTACAGCTGCAAACCTCAGAAGAGGCCCTTCCTCCTGCAGTGTTCTCCCTGCACTCTCTATAAAAGCATAGTAGCGTGCTCATTTTAACAGAGACATATTTAAAAGAATTCCACTCATTAATACCGAGCACACAGAGAAAGGTGAATTCAGGGTTGAGGTGCAGTCAACTGATAGTGGCTCAGGCTCTGCACAACTCACTCCTTTGCTTACTGGAGTTGATTCTTCCCATCAGTGGCAAAGATTAACAGAGAGGATTGAGGAAGCGATTACACTGAGGTCATGAATTTGCAGCAGCTCCACTCTGCAGAGCTGTTTGCATTTTCAGCAGCTGTTAATCACTCTGGTGTAAAAGTAGGGAATGCAGATGTGTATAGCACGGATCCAAATTTGGGATTTGCTGGTGAGGACAAAAAGGCAAATAGTTGTGTGCCTGAGCCTTCACTGCAAGAGGACCCTTCAAAAGACAGTGAACAGCATTGCTAAGGGGAGACAGAAACAGGACAGTGAAATAACACAAGTGTCAAAAGAATAAATTTTTACTAGAGTAGAATGACAATGACTTGGAAGCTCTTGAAGGAAGCCAGTAAAAAGCAAAGACATTGGCCTGGGAATATTGCTCAGCAGCACAGCACCTGCCTGGCAAGTGCAAGGTCCTGAGTTCAATTCCTGGCTTAAAAGAAAAAAAACAAACAACAATAACGAAAACAAAGAACTTCTTGGCTCAAGGGTCTGACTGAAGGTGTTGAAGCTATATGGAAGTTAGCAATGAAAGGGTCCAAAGACCATGACAAGTGATAGTCAGTGGATGGCGCCGGAAGTGAAGCATTCCAGAGCAGTAGAAGCAAAAGAAAGAATGGGGCCTGGCCATACGCTTGGGAGATGAGAAAAAGGCAAGGATGACAGTTGCTCACCTCCCATGTCCCAACTTTGTGACAGATGTTTTGTTGGCTGGTGTTCCTGGCTTTACAGATGTTGTGAGACCTGCCATAGATTTGTAAGCAGGCAGCAAGGGTCCCATTCAGAGAAGAACCTCCTCCATTGTCCATAAAACATGGTCAGGGTCCTGGCTAGAAATCGAGGATCCTTGGAAATTTTAAGCCTACCTTAAACTTAGATATATTTTAGTAGAACAATATGAGCACAGTAGAAAATTGGGAAAGTGAGAAAAGCAGAAACATAGTTTTCTGTACACTGTAATGTAACTGTGTGGGAAAGTGACTTACTGGAGCTTTTTCTTCTATGCTTTTAAATATTGTTATAGTCATACACAATTCTGTATATTTTAACCTAAAAAGTGTAAGAATTCCTCATAAGGCTATGTAGTCTTCCGAACTTAACTCCATGAAAAATAGTCTACTTAATGAATGCATGATGATTTATTTTCTCAGAATCGTTACGAGTTAGCAAGTTATTCCATTCACTCGGACTTGTGGTCATGACTGTGTATGACTATTCACTCATTTTTGTGCCAGAATCAGTAATTTTTAAATTATAGTATCAAAACATGGCTACTCATGAAGAGTTTCCTAGGCAAAATTTTGATGTCACCAGCTTATCTCTGGTGACATCATAGTACAGTGTCTTTTGCTTGATGGGGGTGCACACAACTGTACCCAATGTTTCTTTGACTCATCATCAAAAAATGCTTGTATGCATTTTTGATTTTGCAACTCAGAAATGATAAAAGATAAATGAACTCAATGCCTCTAGAAATAACACATTTCTGCAGTTGGTCTGGATTTAGGAATTTTATTCATCCTGAGCATTTCTCAGACTGTCTATATGTCTGCTCCCATGGTTGTAGCTACTGCTTAGCATTTCAGTCCTCACCTGTGTAACTGACTGAAAAATTAGAGTAAAGGAAATTAATAAATGTGCTAGGATGGATTTGAGTAACCATCTCTGAGGAAACTAGAACTTACAGCTGAGTCAGTGATTTACTGGTGGTGGAGCACTTACAATCCTTGGGCTTGAAGATAAGATTAGTCCCAAAATCTATAATCATCCCAGGCCGAAAGGTTGGGGTTCAACCATATTACCTGTGTAGGTTAGAGGAATACAACCCAATGGGACCAATTAAGTGGACCTTGCAATATCATGTTACAACAAGAACTGTGTTGGGGATATACTAGGAATGAATAAATAGCTAGTACTGATTCTCAGAGGAGACAGTTAAATTTTAAGAAATTTTTTCAGCTGATTGTGAGTTTTAAATCAGTTGTCACGGGATCTGGAAGATAGCTCAGTGGTCTAAGTGACTGCCTGGCAAGTGCAAGGATCTGAGTTCAGTCCCTGGTACCACATGCCAGGTCATCCCCAGAATTCCAATCACACCATATGGGCCATGGAAACCGGGCATGGTGGCACATGTCTATAATATCAGCGCTGAGAGAGCTGAGCCAGGTGGAGCACTGCAAGCCCAAGATGAGTGGTTAAACTCTGTACCAAATCAATCAATTAATCAGTCAACCAGTTATTGGGGCATATCTGTACCACAGAAATTATCACCACAGTATTATACCATAAAATACTCCAGATCCAGAACGACCCTATTTAAACATTTATTAGCACACTTGTAATGGTAACTTCACACTAATCAAAGGTAACCTCACTTTTTCAGTTTTCACTGGAGCATCAACTTATCTAACCCTTGGCTTTTTTGTCTATAAAATTGTGAAGCTCAGTATTTAGGCTAGAGCAATGTTTTACAAGTTATAAGTCCTGAAGTTTTATTTCTTGGTAGGATAATCTGTACGATAGGATAATCAGTATGGCTTATTCTGGCCTGAAGCAGGATTCTTAGCAGGCAAAGCCTAAGTTGTTCACAGTTTGGCATGACATCATCACACACAGTGATGAGCCAGAAAACAATGGAAAACCCAAGGCTGAAAAGGGAAGGCCTAAACTGGGAGCCCAGCTCTGCCAAGTGGATCGCATGGGCAGATCATCCATTACGATAGGAAGCAGTAGGTTCCTGTGACTTTTTGGTTAGGATGGTATCTGATGAGTTGAGATGGCCAGAGATAAGGTACCAACCCAAGTTCGTTGCTGGGACAAATACCCAACACTCAAAATGAAGGAAGGAAAGGTTTATTTAGCTCACAGTTCGTGGAGGTTTCAGTCCATATTCGGTTGGCCCAAGGCTGAGTGGAGCAGGGCGGAGAGCATCCGGGTCATGGCGGCAGAGCAGCAGCAAAATGGTGGCAGAGGCAGCCAACCAAACAGGGCAGCAGAGCAGCAGCACCAGCTCGAGCTCCAGTCTGTCTCTCTGTCTCTCTTCATATTACATTCAGGCTCTCTGCCTTAGCTCCCACCCTAGGCTACACCCATAATCCCAGAAGTACTTCCACCCATAATCCCATCAGTACTAAAACCTATAATCCCAGGGATCATGGATCAAGTCTCAAATTCTAGAAGTCCCCGCCCAATGACTCCATGAGGCTTTGGGGGGACAACTAGACATAAACCATAACACCAAGATAACATCAGAGTTTTCATCCAAACAGGTGAAACAATCATCTGCCAAATTTAATCCTAGACCAATAGTATTCAGAGAAAAGTGAGCTTTCAAAAGTTGATGGTAAGGGATGGAGGGATAGCTCAGCAAACTAAAATGCCTCCTTAGGCAGGCTTAGGCAAGTGCAAGGACCATGGTTCGACCCCCAGCATCACATGCCACACCAGCCCCACCTCCGGGGTAGGCTGAGCCCATCACAGAGTCCAGGTGTAGTGGCTCATTCCTGTAATCTCAGTGCTGGGGAGGCTGAAAACAGGAGTATCACTATGAGTCTGAATGGCATAGTGAGACCCTGCATCAACCAAATATATTTAAAAAAAAAAAGTTTTTGCCAAATTTCAGGAAAAAGAAGTCCATTTCTGGGTACTGCTGAAGACACTAGGGCATATTTCAATTTTCACAGTACACACACTCCATACATAATATCAAACCTTACAATTTGCCAATAAAATGTCCTACAATAGGAAAGTCCATACTTAGAAGCTTTATGACCAAAAAAGTAGTCTTGATTCCTAGTTCAAAACATCCTTAAAAGAAATCTTTGGAAGAAGGGTGAGAGGCTTCTCTCTCTCTTTCTCTCTCTGTAGACTTTTCCACTCTTCATGATGTGTTGTTTTAATTCCATGCTTTTTTGCAATTACAAACAGTGTAATTGATTCTATTAATCTCAGAACTGACTCAGTTTCTGAATTCAGACTATAACAAAGTTCATTAGCCATTCTTTGCTCACTAGTAATTAGTGGAACAATTGACTAATCTTTGAATCAAACAATTTAAGTAATAAATCCTAGAGCAGGTTGAATTGCTTCATGCCTATAACCTCAGGTACTAAAGTGGAAAGATCACTTGAGCCCAAGAGATAGCTGCCAGCTGAGGTAACAACACAAGATCTCATCTCCAAATGAATCAATCAATCAATCATCAATCAATCAATCTCTTTTTACTTAATGACAGGTATGCTGCTCTTTTAGGTATTACAAGCAGATGGCTAAAATCAAATGAGGACCAATAGCAAGATAAAAATATGTTCTCTGAGGAATAGGTACAATTGGAAGCAGTTGTCATGAACTTGACTAGGAGATAGAGCCAATTAGGGGTCCTAATCAGAACCCAGTTAGTGAGAACTAGAGTTTTAAATTGGGTGAGGTTTCTCAAATCACCCTGGTCCGCTGTTGTAAACACAGAGTAAGAGGGAAGGTGATGCTGATTTAGGAAAACACTGGGTATTACATGATTGCCAAGTAATTGGCTTATAATAGTCTCATTATGTTAGTGATAGGTGATGAAAGATGTCATGTTACAATAACTCCCATCAACGCTAACAAGTATTGCTTTCCTACAAAACAAAGGTTGTTAGCCACAGTTTAATCATCTCAATTTTCCAGTAGCACTGTTAGCATTCTCCAGCCTACAAATGTAATACAAGGATGTTTATATTACAGGGAACTGTATTCATTGTTATTTAAATAATGTTTGACAAGCAGATGTATTTTAGATATTCTACCACATAACATTAATAACCACAACTCAGAAAACTAATGTTTTTCATGGAGCTTTAATATATTGTGAATATATTGACCTTATGATTTATATAGTCTGTTTTCCCCCCACTGCCAGAGCATCTACTCTTGTAAGTGTGTGACAGAGATTATTTTTCAGCTTCCTCAACAACAAAATAAAAAAAAATTGATAAGTGAGAGAATCAGAGTGGATGAGAGAAAAGGGAATACATTTGGTTCTGGAGAAGAAATTTTATCTTCCCATTTGTTAAACAGTATTACATCGGTATGGTTGCATGCTAATTATACAAGATGCCATCTGTGATGTTCACTCAGGGCAATGGGATTTGGGTGAACTAATAAAGTTGACATGAGGACAAGAGCAGAGAGTAAAATGGGGCACATGGCATCATTAGTCATGGGTACAAAGAACAATGGGAAAAAATACATGAGTAAAGAGGAGGAGGGTGCATGGCCACAGAGCCGAAACTCTGTTTTTCTTAAGAAGCCCTATCTTATCAGCCTCATGATTTTTTTTTTCTGAGTTAGAGAACTGATTGATAGTTCTTCATAACTGATGGCTTGTGTAGAATACACCAAACAAACATTGACATAAAACAGCTGTTTGTGATTTCCCATGCCAGCATCAAGGAGGCCAAATAAAATTAAGTTGTTCTGGCACAAAACAAAGACATCATTGTAATCACCAAGACAGCTTTTATACATGTGTCCTAAGATCATTGTGTAATTGTCTGATCCTCTTCATGAACTCTGAGCCAGTTATCTTGAGAAATTAAACATAGTATGTGACTTAATCTCGAAAGATGACTGCAGTGAATTAATGACCATGCAAGCCCTTTGAGATGGAAGGAGTATTTCTCCATCAGCTCTGGTCACTAATTTTCTGTGTCTTCACCTATTTTAAAAAGTTTATTTTTAGTTTTTGCTAACTACTTTTGTCTGGGAATGAGTATGTGGCTTCTCTAGGATGGCTTTCTCCCCCATTTTTCTCCGTTCATCCAGTTATGTCATAAGACTGTCTCAGAAGAGCTCTGCATCACGCTTCAATTTCTGAAGAGCTTAGTAAATTGTGAACTCCTTCCTGTTGTCACTCTTCATATTTTATAAGACATTTCTAAGACATTTCTGCAACATCTAAGCAATAAACTCATTTACAGGCCTCATTAACTACTGTTTATGAAAATTGAATGTAAATTCTCTTTCAAGAAGAATGAATGTGGAACAAATTGAAAAGTTTTTAAAAATCTTGATTATCCAAGTGTGGTAGTACATACCTTTTATCCCAGCACTTGGATGGGGAGGCAGGAGGCTCACTGCTAGTTTGAAACCAGCCTGGGCTACAAAATGAATTCAAGGACAGCCTGAATTGCATAGTGAAACCTTGTCTCAAAAAGACAAAAATAAAATCAAAACTTCATTAAACCAACTCTGGTGAAGCCAACCTCTTCAAAATTTCCTTTCCTTCTTAAGTTTAAATTCTTTATTAATTAGAAATAGGGTGGATATTTAAACTGAAAACTAGCAGTTTTTACAGTTATGGTTTGTGAGTGTTTGTCCCCCCACCCAAAGCTTCATGAAATCACTGAGGGGCAGTTCTACTTTTTTTTTTTTTTCTTCTCATGTATTTAGGACAGGCGACACAAGGTTTACAGGGTCTCACTATGTTGATCAGACTCCTAGTGATTCTCCTATTTTCAGCCTCCCAAAGTGCTGGGATTACAGTCACATGCGACCATGCCCAGGCTCAATCACTATCTCATTGTGCCCTGGGGTGGGACCAGCACAATATGCTGAGGATCAAACCGCAGTCACTGCATTCTGCTGAAGCAGGCGATTTAGTCCTTTAGTCTGCTGAACTATCAGGCCGGCCCTCTACAGTTTATGATTAATTCATGACCCAAGACTGGGATTATGGGTCTCAGTAGTGCTGGGATTATCAGTGTGAGCATGACGCCCAGCCTGGGGCAGATAGCCTGAATGCAATTTAAGGGAGACAGACTTGCTCTCTGTTACTATTTTTGCCACAACTCCTCCCAATTGCTTGTGCTCTCTGCCACTGCCATGATCTGCTGCTCTCTGCCATGTGCCACTCTGCTTTAGAGCCAGCCTTGTATAGACTGAAAGCTCCATTAACTGTGAGCTAAATAAACTTTTCCTTCTTTCACTTTGGGTGTCGGATATTTGTCCCAGCAATGAGAGAAGAGTAACTGAGACACCAGATGTGGTACTTGTAGAAGTACCAAGCTCTACAGCACACAAAGCACATTTGAAACGCTTATCCCTAATTAGGTACTACTTTAAGAGGTTCTGACTGCATACAGTACTTGAAGATTATAGGAAACTTTTAAAGATATTGATAAAATCACAGAAAAACCTACTATAAACTTAATGTCCAATTCACAGTATTTGTGCCCTCAGGTTTTAAAATTTCTGTTTGGAAGAAAAATGAACTATTTCATGATTTAATTCTTATTATTTACTCAACAAGTTCTTATAAAATTGCTGCCAGGCAATGTAGTGGTGTTACTGAGACCAGATTTTGATGTTAAATGTGACACATCTTTGTACAACTTTAACACTTCTTCACTAGGCCTCTCAGTTACCCACATAAAAAAGGAAACGCTGAAAATTGAGCTCATTTTCTGCTGCTCTATCAATGTGTTTGGAGTAGATATTGCAGTGTTTGTCACGAATAGTTAAAACTAATATTTTGTAACTGGAAACCCAGAAACAGGAAGTCTCCACTAGGGGAAGGGGAAATGATTTTATATGGTGGGGAACAGTGAGAAATGAAAGGTGGAGTGAAGATTACCATCAGTGTTTAAGACCTAGGGTTGAGTTTTAGCTCAATACAAATCATGTATTTTTTCCATAACTTTGTCTCCATTATTTTGGTAGATAGGCCCATAGAAGTTTCACTAGCAAATGTTAAGGCTGTCATCAGGAAATAGAAAACTGAAGAAATATTAGTAACAAAATCTGGCTTCTAAAGTGAAAAAGTACTTGAACTTTATAGGAATAATCTCAAGTTTTTAAATAAAAATTCTTAATACCTCCTATATTTTTACTTTTATCTGTATAATACTGCAGCAGCAAGCAGAAACAGGAAACAGCACCCAGGGTTTGAAGGGAAATTTATTTACATAAACAGCTGCTGGCTGGGATTATTCTCAAAAATGCCAGGCCCTGACTCTGATGGTTTAGAGCTTATATAGGACAAGCAAGCAGGAAGTACAGAGGCAGAATAGTTTGTCATTTGGGGATTGGTGCTTACAATATGGATCATTGTGACCAGCCATGTCTAAGAAACAAAAGGAACAGACACTCTAAACAGAACTATTATCTGGGCAACTAACAGACTGAAATACACTGACTGGAGAGGGAGCATCTTCTGCTACAGTGCTGTGATTAGACAGCGTTTCTTTGCCAAACTCTTGTGAGAACCTTTTCTAACTTAGCAGTTCAGTTGCTTTACATATTTGTGTGCTTACTTCGTTTCCACCCTAGAACCACAGGCCATTGTCATGGCTTCCCACACCATCTGTTTCACCTCAAACTTCTCCACTATTTTCAACCCAGGTGCTAATTGCCTCCTTACTGCCACAAGGCTTCTCTCACAGCAAATAAGGTTCCCAGTGGCAATTAATTTATCCTGGCCTCTGGGAGTCCTCTGGCCCTCTGGCCTTCTTCAGCTCTCCCTCAACTGCTTTCCTGAAGGAAATCCCTTGTCTGCCTCCAGCTGCTTTGCATTCTTTCTTTGAATACTGTTCCCTAGTGAAGGCAACAATTCATCTTAAAGTCTGAGATTCTTTTGAAGGAAACCACGTTCAAAGGGTTAAATAAGGACAGAGTATAAAGTCTTATTACATAGTTAACAAAATGGTGAGATATTGAGGTACAAAGCACTGTTTTAATGTTTCTAGTGTGTTGTTTACATGTACTAGGAATTCTGCAAAGCACTTTTCATATTCACAACTGAGCTCTCACAATGCTTATGTTATTTTGTTAATTCATTAAAAAAGAGAAGAAATGGAGGCCTAGATGCATACCTTGTAAGAGGAAGAAATTAAGACTTGAAGGTGGATATGCATGACATTAATACTATCATGCTTGAGGAAGGTAAAAGAAAATCTTCACCATAGAATGTTGAGTGACAATAAAATTGCAGTCTGGACAAGATGGCAAAGAGTACATATAACTTTGGTACTTGGTGCTTCAAGTTCAAATATTGTTAGAAGGCAGAGTTCTATAAGCAAAACGGCACTATGATGGAATCCAAAATCATCCCTCAAAAATTTTCTGGAGAGCCTCAGACTTGGAACAAACAACCCAGGGTAGAAATTTAAGCCTGACCACAGAGATTCCTCAGTATGATACGCTGGATTTTCTGATTTAAAGAACCTTTGATCTCTTTCCCAATTCTGAAAAGGCTTTAAAGCTCCAATAAAGGCTGCTGAAAAAGAAAGGATTTGGGTGAGGTCCTATTAATTTTGTCATTAATTCTAATGAAACATTCCCATAAAAATTACATTCTGTCTCTTTGCTTTTGATAATCGTTAGCGATAGAAAGATTTGGGATAAAATGCTTTAAACTAGAACAAATAGGCTGCTTTGCTACTATAAATGCACAATGAATACATTTAATGATCTCAAGTACTAATTGAAAAGCTTGAAAAACAAAAAAAGAGGACAGAGTACCTGAAAGGTTCTCTTTTCTTCAGTAATAGTAGTAGTAATTAGCTGGCACTAGTAGTCACCAGCTCTAATAAGGACTTTCTAAATGCTAGGCACATTTTAAAGTTCTTCCAGTATTTTCATTCTCACGGTAATTCTGCCGTAACTACATTATTATCCCTATGTAGTATTACATGAACTAAGCTATTCATGGGCATGAGCAATAAGTGATAGATCTGGACTTCAAATACAAGATGTCTTAACAACTGTGCTCTGCAAGAACACCATTAAGTTTCTCTAGATTGAATTTCTCTAATATCTGCGAACATATCCAGACCCCTGGGTAGGAAAGAAAATTTAAACAAATTAGACCCCCCAAATTCCCAGAGAACCATACCAAAAGATAACCTAGAGTGAAACTGTTAACTTAAGAAAAAAAATCTCAAATAGTAAATATATTAGGCTTTATAAGCCATATAGTCTCTGTTGTAATCACTTACCTCTGCCATCACAGAACAAAACAGCCATAGCCAACGGGCATGGCTGCATTCCAATACAAAATGTATTAGAGATGTAGGCAATGGGCCACATTTGGTCCTAACAATTATTTGGCAGCTCTTGCTCCAAAGTAGTGGTTTTTAAGAAGTGGTCCCTGGATCAGCAGCATTACCACAGTATTACTAAGGAAAGTGGTAGTAAACTTTTAGGCCCCCCACCCATCCCCCTCCGGACCTACTGAATCAGAGACTCTGCGCTCCCTCCCTTTTGTGTTTTAACAAGCCCTATACAAACAAACCAAAGAACACTGATCAAGGAAAAGGAAATAATGTTTATTGAGCATCTTCTTTGTATCAGATACTTCCACTATTTTTTCATACTGTTCTTAACAGCCCTTTCATTTAGTTACTTTCAGTATTTTACAACTGGCTTCCTCAAGAGGGATTTGAACCGATGGCTACCTGATTCTACAGTATGTTTAGCTAACAATATCCAAAATAATCTTCATGGTCACTCTATTGTTCCTGCTGATTTTCCAAAGTAATCAGGAACAATTAAACTAGCTAGGTTCAACTCAGCTTATTTCTCATTGTTCTCAGTTCAAGAATCTTTCCTTTGCCCCATGCTGGGATTATAAAGTGAATAGTAACCTCCTTGGAGTGCTGGGACAGAGTGTGATTATACCTGAACAGGCAGTTCTGAGCACTGTGAAGCATGAGGAATTCTTCTACTTCAAGGAAAATCTAGCAGGTTCTGCACTGGAGGGCAGATTCTGGGATTTCCTAGTCATTGAGCGATAACCTGGGTCACAGTGCTGGCTGGTGATCCAGCCTCTCCCTAGTTTCACGATAATAAAGGTACAGGGGTGATCTCAAGTGTGTGTGTGTGTGTATTCAAGAAAGAAGACATTTATTGAATTTCTACTAATGCTAGAAATATTTCAATTTTCTTTGTATGTATTAGCTCAAACAACCCTTTGAAGAACCAGTGAAGCGTCAGGAGTAGTTGCATGTAGCTGCATTTCAAGATACGTAGGAGGCTGAGGCAGAAGTATCCCTTGAGTCTTGAGTCTCTAGTGTTCAAAATCAATCTGGGCAACCTGGTGAGACCCTGTCTTTAATCCACGTCTCTACTTAATGATCTTTGTATGTGTTCACAATGCATACAACTGCACCCTCTATCTTCTAAATAAAACTGAGGTACCTCAAGAAGCCCTGTGTGATTTTTGGTTGAAAAGACATTATATATATATATATATATGTACATATATATATACATATATATATACATATATATATATACATATATATATATACATTATATGTATATATATGTATATATATATATATCTTGCATATATATATATGCAAGTAAAGTCAATTCTAGATATACGAAGAAGAGCAATCAAATAATAATGAATTGGAATTAACATTCCTCATAATTTGACATTTTGGAACATAGCATGAGATTACTTTGTTGGTTATAGCTCAGTGGCACAGTGCCTGCCTGGAAAGTGTGGGGTCCAGTTTGATTCCTAGTGGCAAAAAAAGAGAGATTGTTTTGTGATAGAGTCTCTCCCTTCCCCAGTTTCCATCTTTTCTCATACATAATACTTTTAAGTTCCAGTCAGAGGCCCATAAAGCAATATTTTCCCCCATGTCATAGTTTCTTGCACATAAAGTTCAAAAACCTAGTCTTCTGGAAAACATTTTTTAAAACTTCCAGTGTATGAGCACATAACCAACATCACTTCAAAATCAGAAACATTACTTAAACATAGCCTTCCTGTAGTTATCTTTCTATAGTTTATAAACATCATTCTCTTCCCAAACTGTTTAAATGGAAAATGAAGTGTGAAGTTCCTGCCTACAAACCATATATTTTAAACAAATCCAACTAAAGACATTTTTTAATGTTTCTGTTTTTGGGTAATACAGTTCTGTATTTTAGGTTTTAATAAAGTCAATCACTTGGCTTTAGGTTTTAAAAAAAAGCCAATCAGTTCTTGGGCTGAAAAGTACATGAAATTCTTTTAAAGTCTGCAGTTATGTCTGACTGCATCTCATTCTCTGTCCCAGAGGCAAATGACATTGACAGTTCCTGAAGATTGTTCAAGGAATAACTTTACGATATGAAGTTAAACTCTCTGAGACTGTCACTCTTATAGGTCAAAAAAAAAAAAAAAAAAGTAAAGCATTAATGATTCCGTAAAATTAAACACAAGGTTGCACATGTCTTTTTTTAAAACAAGAATGAAGAAATTTTACAAAAGCATTGTGACATTTTGCATGTGTGTGTATAATCATATACCCACATATCTTTAATATATTCCTTCAGTGTACATAAATTTCCATTACAATTTTCTTTTTTTTTTTTGTCTTTTTGAGACAGGGTCTCACTATGCAGGTCAGGCTGGCCTTGAGCTCACTTTTGTAGCCCAGGCTGGTCTTGAACTCACACCGATCCTCCTGCCTTAGCCTCCCGAGTGCTGGGATTACAGGTGTGCGCCACCACACCCGGCTTCCATTACAATTTTCTTTTTTATTTATTTAACACTTTTAATAAGAAATACCAATGTGACAGTTTCAAAACACATTAGTATTACATTCCCAATATTTGATACAATGCATATTGTTATCCTCCCAGTAGCTATACAGAGCACAGGATGGAGACGTAATAATTTTTCTAATCATTATTGGTACAAAAAATTTCTTAAATCAACAGCTGCCAACTAAAGATATTTTTGAAGCTTTGTTTTGCAATAAATTTTTGAAAATGGAGAAAAAATGGCCTTCCTCTTCTCCGGTTATTGTGTTTGTTTCCTACTTCCTCAACACTGTGGTCTAAAGCAACAGCAATTTATTCTCTGAGTTTTGAAAACTTAGACTCTAAAAGCAGAGTGATGGTAGGGTCACATCCTTTATGATGGCTCTAGGGAGAAATTCTTTCTTGTCTCTTCCTGGCTTTGGTGATTTCCCAGGTTCCTCGTCATTTTGTGGCATGTGGTGCCATCATCCCAATTTCTGTTTCCATCTTCACAGCCTTTTCCCCTGTATCTCTGTAGCTGAATATCCCTCTTCATTCCTATATGGAGAGAATTCATTGGGCTTACGGTCTGCTGTAGTCAATATGACTTTATCCTAACTGAATTACATCTAAAACACCTGCAGTAGAGGGCCAGGGAGATAGCTCCGTGGCAGAAGCGCCTGCCAGGGAAGTGCAAGGTTGTGAGTTGGAACCCCAGTCCCAAAAAACAAAACAAACACACAGACAAACAAAAAAACCCACCTACAGTAGTTCCAAAATAAGGTCCCATTTACAGGTAATGGGGTTAGAAGTCAATATAGCTTGCTCTCTAGAGAATAAGGTTCAGTCAACTGAACTTATTAGTTACGTAAATAAATCTGTATATTTCTTCAGTCATGATAATAGTTTACAAGTATTTAAAAATATTTTTATAGGGGCTGGGGAGATAGCTCTGTGGCACAAGTGCCTGCCTGCTGGCAAGTGCAAGGTTGTGAGTTTGAAACCCAGTCCTAAAAAAAAAAAAAAAAAAAAATATATATATATATATATATATATATATATATATATACATATATATATATATAGAGAGAGAGAGAGAGAGAGGAGAGTTATATATAAATATATATATTGTTTATAGAAGAATTATTTATTTTGGAAGAAAAACTTTGCTTATAATCATATTTTTTTTTATTTTAGGGAAGGGTCCAGAGGGCATTCAGGGTCTCACTATTAGATTGGACTCATAGTGATCTGCCTGCTTACAGCCTTCCAAAGAGCTGGGATTACAGACATGCACTACCACACTCAATCTCAGTTGCCATCTCAGCATGCCCTGGGATCAGGCCTGGCAAGGAAAGCCTGGGGATTGAACCTCTAGCCCCATACCTGCTTGCAGGTGCTTTAATCTGCTGAACTGCTTGGTCAGCCCTACAATCATATTTTTGTCAATACCAAAGTGTGAGTTTTTACTCTGTGGCACCTATTAATGTATCCTCAAAATCATTCAACAGTGATAACAATCACAATAATAATTACTTGTTAAGACCTTACAATATAAGTGCAGTGCATATTTAATGTTATTGCTCTTTTAATTCTTAAAATGATTCTATGCAGTCTCTATAGTTTTTACCTCCATTTTACAAATGAGAAAACTGAGATGTGTTAAGTAGGTTGTCCAGCCTCACTCACCAAGTACATAGTAAGTGAGGAGGCCAAAATCCAGGCTTCAAAGTTGATCAACATCCACTTCTATGGCAAAGCATGAGGCCAGCTGATTGGGCAGTTTGGACAGACGGGGTTGAAGCACCAAATATGCTATCTCCATTTAGAGTCCCCCGTGCCAAAGTTACTGCAATGTATCTTTTCCTAATGTTCATTTGATAACAGATTTTTCCAAACACATTCAGCTGGGCACTGAGTTAAGCAACAGAAATTCAAACAACTCAACAACACAGAATTCAAAGTGGTATAGCATGTAATGGTTTCTAATTTAACTTAAATGTGTTGAAATATTATAAATTATTTTCATATTTTCTAACCCTCAGGCAAAATAGTAGTACTGTGCTGTTATCTTTATGCAATCAAGATTCATTCAAATTAACATATATTACTATGCATCTATAAAGGCTATGTCAGGAAAGACAGAAGATACAAATGCTGGACTATTGGTTCAAGGTTGTATAGATTACGCATAAAGAACATTACAGCTGGACACAAGCAAGACCCTTCCCTGAAGATATGAAGAAGTGGACTTGCTCAGTTTTCATTTTTCAGTGGCTATTCAACTATTGACAAAAGAGTATTACAAGCTCATCCTTAACTGTCCTTCTATTTACATTTGGTAAAAGTTAGCTTCTAGTAAATTATGATGGCACAGCCTTGCACAATGGTGCAACGTTAATTTTTTGCTTTGATTCCCTAGCCCACAGGAACACCTAGATATATTCAACATTACTGTTCATGTTCTTTCAATTCCATCCTATTTGTGTTTGGTACATTGAAAGGGTTGTATTTCCCTTAGACACTGTGTGTGGCACAGTTACACCTGTCTACTGTAGCCAAGTACTTATGGAGGATAGACAAAACAGAAATAGTTTCACTATCAATTAAATAGATGCTTATTCACTCTGAAGAAAAAAGGAGAGGAAGCAAGAGAAGGAAGAAGGAGAAAAAGGGAGGTAGAGAATATGGAAAGAAGGAAGGAAGGAAGAAGGAAGGAAGGAAGGCTGTGGGGGGAGGGAGAGAGAGAGAGGGAGGAAACACAGAAGAAAGTTTTCTCAGTTTTGGCAGATAAGTATTTTCTTTACTATCACAGTTTCATTTCTAAAATGACTCTAGAAGACTGGGCATGGTACCACATGCCTGTAATACCAGCTCTTGGGTGGCTATAAATGGGTGGATCACTACAAATCTGAACTAGTGGTGAGACCTTGAAACCCCTATAGACCATTCTCTAAAATACAAAAATAAATCAAAATCAAATAACTCTAGAAAGGATCAAAATGAATACTATATGTGTCTAATTTTTATAACTCAAAGAGAACATGTGAAGGTAAATAATCTAGGTTAGTAGCTTGTGCATACATAAGTGATCAATTAGAAGTATATTAAATGAATAGAATTAAACTTGTCACTATCAGCATCCTTTACATGTCCTATGTTTAACTACTTGCTACAAATAGCCAGAGTTTTTGTTTATTTTTCAGTAAACACTGGTTATTATCATCTTTCAGCAAGAAGACAACTTCTCTGATTTAATGATGGTGATTGGAACCAAAATGGTCCATAAAGTTTTTCTAAATTGTTTAATTTTTCCCAAGTAAAATTGTCTGTTGGAATGATGTAGCTTTTTCATAGTAAGGAAAATACTGGAGTGCTTTGTTAAGTGAAGTTTTCTTCTCAAAGTAACTTTTTCCTCTAAATGTAGAGAGTGGGGGGATTTCTAAATACTTAGAAATATGATATCTAAGAGTTGTGGTGGAATGTTGTTATCTTTCAATTCTTTTGGCCATCCCTAAGCAAACATTTGAGAATTATTAGGAAATTTAAAATGCTGTAGCTATCTAAAAGTTGGTTTTATTACATCATCATTCTTCTAATCATCCTGAGTTGATGATTTCATATTTGATTTGGAAAAAAAACCAATTCATCCATAATCTAGATAATAATGTCTAGGCATCTAATAGTAATATTTTTCTTGCTAGGCACTCAACTAAATATTAAAGTCTATATTTATTTAAAATTATGCATATACATTCATACCTACATGTTTGGAAAATATTTAAATAACACTGTGACAAAATTTTTCCTTAGAAGTTATTTTTATTTAAATGTCACAAGTTGGGTTCTGTTTGAAAAGTCATGAAATATAGCAAGAATACCTATATTGACATTTTTAGCTAGCTAGATTAGGACAAGAAGTGAGATATAGGATTATTGAAGACTGTGTTTTATTCACTTCTACACTTTCAGAGTCTTCCACATTTTAAGACTTTAAGAAATTTGCTGGACAAAAGAGTTTTGAATGAGAGACTGGACCATAAGGGGTGGATTTTAGTCCTCTACCACAAATTTATTTAGAAATATTGAACATATATACATATATATATATATATATATGTATATGTATATATATATATATATATATATATATATATATATACAGAGAGAGAGAGACAAAGACAGAGATATTAGGTAATAATATATTGTTTATTCTGGATTCATTCAGAAATACAATTAGTTAGTTAGTTAGTTAGTTAGTTCTGGTAATAATCACAGCTGTCTTCCAGCTCTAAACTTTTATCATTGGGGAATGATGATGATAGCTTAAAATAGAAAGGTTCTTGGATTAAAACCATGAGTTAATGAGTTAGATGGTGTCAGCTCTTGGCAACTAGCTTTTCCCTCTTCCAAACTTCTGATCACCTGGAGATTGCAGAGGTGTCACTAGATCACAAACAGCTCCTCATCAGGAAAAGTCTGTAGACCCCTCACCCTGGAGAAAGGATGTGAAAAGGTGATCACACAGTAGTTCAATGAGTGGGGCAATGTTTACATTTTAATTTGTTAACAAATTAAAGGTTATTTGTTCATCAGACTTTATCTTTTTTGCCCAATCATCAGTAAGATTATGTGGTTTGAGGACTTCTCTAAATCTATGCAAACAGCCCGCCAGGCCCGCGCGCCCGCCGGGTAAGGACCCTTGGCCTCTCTGCCTCTCTTTTGCCGTCTCACCCCTCACTTCCTGTCTTGGTCCCGAGCCCCCCTGAGTCAGGACCGTTGGCCCGCCTTCCCTTCCCCTTTCCTTTTTTTTTTTTTTTATCCCCTCCTGCCCAAGCTCCAGTACCAAACCCATCTCATCTGGCAACCGATCTGGTCCACGAGCCTACCAGAACTCTTCAATTCCAGCGGCCCACCTGCACCTACAGAGCAGACCCACGGGGCTTCACAGGAGCCAGGAGCCAAGCTCTGACACAAAGCCGGGAACTTCTGGAGGGGAACCAACTTGGGGGTTCCAGACCAAACGCCCACAGACGCTAACAGCATAACATCACCAAAGTGCAGAGATCGTTTCCATATAAAATGATAATAAGGAGAAGGATTCAATCTCAGGGCCCGAGCCCACCCAAATCAAATACAGCAGACACTACCATGGAAGAAAATGGGAATCATGCAGATGAAACCTCTGAATTGGTAGCATCTGAGGCAGACAGACAAGTGCAGAAACTTATAGAGCAACTGAGATCAGAGACCACATTGAAGTAAAAAAAGAAATACATGAAGTGGAAAAATGACTGGAGAAACGAATAGAGGAAAGCAGAGTAGAAATAATAACTGAAGTTAAGAAAGACATGTCTAAATCAATAGCATCCCAAGCAGGGGAACAACTACAGAAAGGTAGAGAGAAAAACAGAACAGAAATAATCTCTGATTTAGAGAGAGAAAGGATAACTATAGTGAGAGACTTCAATACTACTAAAGAAGACATCAATAAAAAATTAGAGGAGAATAGAAAAATGATGGAGTCCCTGATGGAGCAATATAGGAAACAAATAGATCACATGAAACAGTTTCAAAGAGATATACAAGAAAATAAAATCTCAATCACAAGTGGGCAAAGCCATATGAACAAAAGTGAAGATAGTCTCAGATCTTGAAGACACAGTTGTAGCCAGTGAAAGAGTAAGAAAGGATCTTTTAAAAACAACCAGAATGCAGGAAAAAATAATTCAACATCTGCAAGACGATGCAAAAATGAACATGAGATTAATAGGAATCAATGAGAAAGGAGTCAATACAAATGATATAAAAAGAATATGGGCAGAAGTAATAGCAGAAAACTTCAAAAATATGAGAAAATAATTGGACATTCAAGTAACTGAAGCCTACAGAACTCCAAATAACATCAACCCAACTAAAAACATGCTAAGACATATAATAGTCAACATATCAGAAATCCAGCTGAAGCATAATATACTAAAAGCTGATAGAGAAAAGAAACAGACCACATTTAAAAGAAAACCCATCAGAAAAACAGCAGATTTCTCTTCACAAACCATGACGTCAAGAAGAGCATGGAGCAGAGTGCTTCAAGGCCTCCATGAAAACAAATTTCAGCCCAGACTACTATCCCTGGCAAAACTCTCCTTCAAGTATGAGGGAGAAGTGAAATATTTCCATGACAAGGAGCAACTAAAGAATTTCATGACATCAAAGCCAACGCTACACAATATTCTAACAAATATTTTATTTTTTTAAAAAGAATTTTATTTATTTATTTATTTTTTGGTGGGACCAGGGTTTGAACTCATGACCTTGCACTTGCCAGGCAGGTACTTGTACCATGGAGCTATCTCCCCAGCCCCTCTAACAAATATTTTAGAGAGGGACCCAAATGACCTGAATTCAACAAATGAAAACAGAAAGATCCCACCAAATAGAGTAACCAACTAAACATAGGAGGAAAAAGTGGTAAACAGTAGCAAATAAGAGTCATGTCAACCATAAGTCAATACATTTCAATTATAACCATTAATGGAAATGGACTCAATTCTCCAATTAAAAGAAGTAGACTTACAGAGTGGATAAGGAAACAGAGCCCAACAGTATGCTGTATACAAGAAACACACTTAACTCATAAAGAAACTCATAGGCTTAAAGTTAAAGGTTGGAAAAAAATACTACATGCTCCAGCACATCAAAAAAAAATTGAGGGGTAGCAATCCTGTTTGCAGACAGTCTAAACTTCGAACCAAGATTGATCAAACGAAATAAAGAAGGCCACTACATACTAGTTAGGGGAAAAATTCATGATGAAGAGGTAACACTCACACATATCTGTGCACCCAACATGGGAGCTGCAAGCTATATAAAACAAATCTTAATGGACATGAAAAATCTCATATACAATACCACAATCTTAACAGGAGACCTCAACACTCCCTTATCCGAAAAAGATAGGCCAAGTAGACAAAAAATCAGCAAAGAAGTGGCAGAACTGAATCAGAACTTGGAACAACTGGACTTAGTGGACATACACAGAGTGTTCCACTCAACCACTTCAAAAGACACATTCTTCTCAGCTGCACATGGGACATTTTCTAAAATAGGTCACATATTAGTCCATAGATCATGCTTAAGTAGATGCAAGAAAACAGAAATTATCCCATGCATATTATCTGATGACAGTGCAATCAAATTGGAAATAAATGACGAAAGAAACCATAGGAATTCCAGGACCACATGGAAATTAAACAGCACTCTTCTCAATAACCAGTGGGTTACAGATGAAATTAAACAAGAAATTAAACAGTACTTACAATTTAATGAAAATTCAAACACAACCTCCTGGAATTTGTGTGATGCAATGAAAGCAGTTCTCAGAGGGAAATTTATAGCTCTGAACTCACACATTAGCAAAATAGAATGGGAACAAATAAACAATCTTACACAACACTTAAACCAACTAGAAACGGAAGAATAAACGAAATCCAAAACCCAAAGGCGGGAGGAAATTATA
>PVJA010010837.1:0-56348 GCA_004027025.1 Myocastor coypus
GCTCTATTTTGAATGAGTGGGGTTCACACTGGAAATTTTGCAGGCTTCTGCTATGATTGCAGTCTGCCAGATCAATACATGGACCCCAAGATGGAATTAAAAAAAAAATCAGAGTGAATTCATTTCAAATATCATATTGTTGATAAGATTATATAACGCAGTGGATGAATATAATTTCCTATGTTGGATTCTGGTGGCAAGATTTTGTGACAGCAGCAGTTCAAGGCCATGCTGATGCTGCCCACACTGTCACCATGCTGCACTGCCACCCACACTGCTCTCTGGCCAGCAGAACAATAAGGGAATGCCGTGCTATTTCTTCTGAGCCATTTCAACATCTCTTACTTAAAGCAGGAAAGCAGAGGTTCCTCCTTTCTAGCCTAATCTACCTCTGCTGCTAGGACTGATGTGAAACACAAGTGCTCCAGTTGGGGGTCAACCCCCACATGACCTTCCAACTTCCATGAGTCATACCATCAATCTTTCCTTTCTCATTATTAATATTTATTGTTCCTTGAACTCACAAGCAAAAGTGGCTCATACAATAACTCCAGCAGTGCCAAAACAAACAGACACACTCCTGCCCTCCACTGCTTGGGGTTTGGAGACACAAGTGACACTGGAAAAATGTAAGCAAAACAAATACAGACTGGAGGATATGTATTTTCCCCTTTGTCCCTTTCTTTTGCTATCTGTCTGATTCAATGGGGAAAACATATTTGAAATGGAACTTAAAGGATTCAACAACAAAGAGGAGAGAAAGGAAAGAAGGTAGGAAAGATGGCAGGGGTGAAAGCATGCAAGCATATGGACAAGAGGGACGAGGAGGTTGCACCAAGAATTCTCATCAGTTTTATGAAAATAGTAGCTAATGTGTGGAATTCTCATCTTGACTAACTCTGTACGCAGATAACTAAACTAAGCAACTGCACTGGACACAGCAATGTGTAATACATATTTGAAATACAGCTTTCTATTGATGGAAAACTGAAAACTTTAAGACTATTTAGAGCCTTCAATAGCTTCTGAAAAAAAGGCTTAAGTCATTTAAGGATTTATAATTTTTGGTTGTGGTAAACAATTCGTCTTAATTCTGGGATAGTTCTGGCAAAAAAAGTATTTTTTGGATAGTAGTGTTACATTTCAATATGAGAAGAAACTATAGAAGGATTGAGAAAATTATTTGATAGGAAATGAAAACATTTGCTCTTATATGAGAATATTTTATATTTATTATTCAGTTTTAATTTAGACTCTTAACTGTTACTTCATGTTAACTTTGTGTTGATTTTCTGAAAATGTAAAAATTTTACTGCCTGAAAGGAGTGAAGTCTAGCTAGAAATTTAAATGAATGACTATCAGAGCAATGAGGGAATGTATGAATGAATGAATGAAGGAAGGAAGGAACGAATGTGTCACTGCTTTTTTATTTCTGTTTCTGCCTTGCTCCACTCCACCTCGCCGAATTCTACCACTCCAGGTCCTTCTCCTGTCCGTTTAAAACTACTCTGTTCTTCTCTTTGTCCTTCTGGTGAGTATTTGCTCTTTTCATCTTTTCTTCGGAATTGTGACTCTCCTCTTCAGGTAAAGCCATTCTTATGCTCCCTGAAGCCCTGCTCTTCCCCATAGTCAGGTCATGTGACCGAGGAGAGCTGACCCCACCCTCCAGCCTTAGGCTGTCACAGGGATCATCAGAAGAACATGAGACCCTCATCTGTCTGGTCATGCTCACCCCAGCCCTTCAGCTGGAGGCTTAGGAGGTCTGGTAGGGAGGGAACAAGGATAGTGGTGTAGAGGATCTTGCCTGTTTGTTGACACTGCTGAGGGTAGTAAACTGGTGGAGTAAATTCCAGCCTGTGGAGTGACCACCACGGGTTGTGCTGGTGGAGGTCACTGGTCTTTTTTTTTTTTTTTTTTGGAATTCATGCAGAAGGTGTATGATTCCAGTATGCTCTAGAGACATTACTTGAGTTGTTAAAATCAGTTATTAGATATTAAGTAGGTAACATTTTTTATTTTTCTCATGTCAGTTGAACTGAAGTTTCTGTCAATTTGTAGGAAGGGTTTGGATGAATTCATCCCCCCACAAACACACCCCTAGGAATTTAAAGTGCATAAGCTAGAATCATGGTAGAATGTTTTAGTATATTTTCTTTGCTTCCAGCATCACAACCAATTTTTTGGTATCGTGTTTGGTATTTTCATACAAAGCAAATGCTGCACACATCCCCCTGTACTCATGTAGTGGGGTGAATGTGCCTGTTGCCCTTTATGGTCTGACTTTGAAACTGCCGGAGCTACAGGTTAAATTGTGAATTCATAGTCTTCCCTCTTGACCGCACTTTGGCTGAATCCTGTCTCCAGAGAGAGGAAATGTTTCTGTCACTCTCCCTCTTCCTGAGGAAACATGTCTCCAGCCTTGCAAAATCATCAGGCCTGAAAAAATCACCAGAGGCTGCGATAACAGGGCAGATCCTGCCCCTGCAGCTAATTACGCTGCCTCTCCATGGAAGTCTCTGGCCTCCGTGGAATGGCCCCAGGATTGAGTGATAGGCTTTTTCTGGCACAAGCACAGGGTGTGCTATAAACGCCAGCAACCAGGAAGCTCCAGGATAAAAAGGAAAGAGGGAAAAATAAGTTCTGTTTTCTGTTCTATTATTAATTCCGTGATAGCTTTTATTACTTCTTGCTTTATTTCTCCTTGGTTTGACTCATTTCCGGGACGTGGCATTGTCTAGGGCCCCTCTCATCTTATCCTGAACTCAGGCTCCTCTGTGTACCAAACACAGAATCTGAGTGCTTCCTGGGCTCTATTTCCCTATTTGTTGAAACATCGATTGGAATTGTTAAACATGTGTTAAACATGTGTCAGGGGGGTGCTGCCAGAATTAAATCAGATAACACATAGAACTGAATGCAGGGCCTGCATGCAGCATGTCTTCTATGAAGACCATGGTGTTGATTGCTGGGGAACTTTTCTCTTCCTTTCTCCTTGCTGTCTCCTTTTTGTCCCGTGTGGAACCCAGGCTAGACTGATATCACTTGCCTACTACAATAGGCAATTCCTCACAAAGTGAGTTGGGATATCTTGAAAAAATGTCCCTTTTACTTAATGTAAATCCCTTTGTCCCTGCTGCAGTTCCCCTCATCCTGGGTTTAGTATTGAGGCTCGTACTGGACGGTAAGAACTCCCACTCATGCACTCTTTGAAGATTTGAATGATTGCCATCAGACAAGAGATTCTGGGGTAGTGAGGCACAGAATGAGGAAGAGGAAGACAGAGAAAAATTCAGTGATTTTTTGGTGTGTGTGTCTCTAACAAAGAGAGAAGGAGAGGTGAGAGAGAGCACTCTGGGGTGTTGAAAGAAGGACAGGATACCATCTGGTTAACGAGATCATCAGCGTCAACTGGTGAGCAGTTGATAGATTTCAAGGTGGGGGCTCTACGTCACTCCTGTGATGCTGTTATGAGGACTCCAAGGCCGATGTACACTCCTGATGGCAGGAAGTCTGTGTCACATGATAACAGAAGCCAATCTAAGTTGAAACCAGAAGAAGTTAAACAGTAAATTAGACACACAATTGATGCAAAGTCTGAGATGCCAAACAGAAGGTGGCACAGAAATATAGAGATCCGCTGAAGCAGGACTCGGCTATCGTCATGAGGCCAGTAGACAGGAAGAAGTACATTCCCAAAGCTGGGAGCTGAGGCCACCAAATGAGAGCTGGAGCAATATAATCAGCCTCTTTGGCAGGAATCAAATCCCTACAGTTGCTACCTGTGACACTGAAAACAGAGGACTGGGAGACATGGCAGGTGGACGCAGAAGCAGCAGGGCTCATTTCCAGAACATAATCGTTTGGTCCCAGAAGTCCTCATGGATACCAAAGTCTATGAATGCACAAGTCCCTAGTGTAAAATTGGGTTGTGTCTTCATACAATCTTCATAATATGCCCACATTCTTTAAATTATCTTTAGGTTATGTAAAATAACTATATAGTGTATTGTATATTATATAAATGCTATATACCTAGTTGTCATATTATATTATTTAAGGAAAATGACAAGTCTGTAAATATTTTAAATTCACCATTTGTTGAGTCCTTGAGCAGGCCAGTAGATGGAACTAATATTAATTGGCAAAGGGGGAGACCATGGGCAAGGTAATGGGCTGAAGGAAATCATTACAATCATAGAAGAATAATTTGCACTATCAAAATGTCTTTATGTTTGCTGACTTTATTGGAGATTTTATCTAGATTTTTATAGTGTCTTGAAATTTAAAAGTGGGACAATCACTCCCCAAGTAAAACCAGTTCCTTCCCTCCTGGACGATGGTTGATGCTGTCCTTGGGAAGTTGTAGTGTATGGGTGTGGTCAATATCTGCCTAAAGGGGCTGCTGATGAGAAGTGTCTCTTGCCACCCCAACCCTTAAGGCAGCCTGAGTCAGCCAAGAAAAAAACAAAACAACAAAACAAAAAAAACCTTTTAAACGTTTGGCCAGGGAGATAGCTCAGTAGAATAAGCATTTGCCTGACATGTGCAGGATCTTGATTTTAATATGTGGTACCGCAAAAAAAAAAAAAAAAAGAAAAGAAAAGAAAAAAAAAAAGTGTCTTGGCTAAGGAGTGATGGTTTCACAAAGGAGGATGACGAATTCTCAACAATATGAATAAGTCACCCATCTAGGGTCACCCAGTTGAAAAAGTCAGATATACAAATCAGGATTCCATAGCGCAAGAGGTCAGAGACACACTTCCTAGCTGGAGCGATGAGCACCACTCCATAGTCTTGGGAAACCACCGAAGGCAGGCATCCAAGGCCAGTGCCCTGGCATTTCCTTCCATGCCTTACGTGTAGCTTATTTTTCACCATTATAACTGGCGTTGTCATGCTCATAAACCTGAGACACAGGTGCTGGAGTGAAGTGTTCCTTAGGTGTATGACCTAAGTGAGACCTGTGTCTTCTTCAGTGCTGGTTTCGCCCTCTATAAGGAAGCCCTCATGCTTCGCTTCCACAGCAGTTTGTAGGCTCACCTGCAAAAATGGAAGGATAATTTATTTCTTTAATGTTTTCTGCATACCTGATCGTCTGTTAGAAATTGTGTTCTTGCCTTTGAGTCAACGCTGAAGAGAATGAGTGCTTCTGAACAAAGAATCTATGTGTGAGAGGGGTCTACAGTGCACAACCTCTGTGAATGGAAAGCTTCCTTTGTAAAGATTAGCAATTCAGTGGGGCTTCCCTTAACATCTATGATTATAGCTAAAATAGTTGAGTGTTCATTTTGTAAGAATCTCATGAGTTTTCATTTTGTAAGCATCTCAACAACAAATCTCAAATGTCAATGTGTTTAACTGAGAGCATCTAAAAGGAGGCAACTGTACTAGGCATGCTACTGGCAGGTATAAATGCTTACTAATGGGAAGAAGAAAACATAGTAAGGGACAGAAGGGTAAAAGACAAGGACAGAATATTGAAGATTGAAAACTTTAAAGTAACTCCTAGAGTGTCTGCATCAGAGTGAAACCTGAACACTTTAACACAGAAACTGTTTGAGGTTTGCCATTGTTACAACCATTAAAATAACTTTTCAGGGCAGACTCAACATTGAGTTGAGTCTTTACCCACTAATATCAGAGATAATAAATCTTATTAGCTGCAGGATGGATACTTAATGCATTTGAGATAGCGAAAGATCAGAGACCTACAGAGATCATAGAACAGAGTCTATAACTGTGGACTCTAATGCTATTCTCTGATACTGAGTGCTCATAGCCAGATATTTGCAGCAAACATTGAAAGACTAAAATCCTTAAATTACTGCATTATCTGCCTCTATAGGGACAGCAAGATCTTTGGACATTTAGCTTATACTTTACTTGTGTGTGTGTGAGAGAGTGTACATGTAAAGAAGCAAATTTGAGAATTGCAGATAGTTGTTATTTCTCTGAAACTGGCACTTAAAAACTGGACACAAGGAATTGATAATTCTTGTAAGATAGATGTGGGATAAATGAGATAAATGAATCAAAGGATGGTGAGGAAAACAATATTCAAGCTGCCCGAGGACAGAGGTATCTTTTAGATGTGAGTCACTGAAATTTTGAGGGATTCTGTTGAATATTATAATTAATACTTTTGTCATGTGAATATAACTAATATAATAATATATACTTAATATATATTAAGAGTTGCAAATAATAATTTCTTGAAGCCTTACTTTTGTGAATACTAAAGGAATAACAACAAATTTCATGCCAACATCGGCCTCATTGCTATAGCTATACTGTGCAACACTGATAAAATCTCAGTTGCAGATAGCAATAAACATCTATTTATTGACACATGCTATGTCAATAGTCTTGGTCAGACTTGTTCTTTTACCTAAGGGTTGGCTTATGTAGGATGGCTACAGCTGAGATGACTGGGAACAACATGGTTGTACTGCAAAGCTCAGTGAGATACAATATTAAACATTCACTTGACAAAGCTTTGGTTCAGTTGAGTGGTTCTTATGTTAGCTGGTATATTCATTGCCTATGGTTCCTGACACAGCATAGATGGGCAGGGGCACAGGAACTCATCTCACACTGACTACACTCTAAGAATATGGCATGGCTTAGTAGGTATATCTGCATCCAGGTTTCATCAAGTTGCAATAGGGATTGCCTGAGGGTTATATTTCGTGGAGGTCTGATTAGGAAAGAGTCTGTTTCAGACTCATGCATGTTACTGGTAGAATTCAGATCCTTTCAGCTTGAAGTCTTTACTACCAAAGATCTCCTAGTCTCTTTCTTCTTGTGTAGACCTCTGCACATTTTATCCTTGGGTGTTTCCTTCTTCAAGGTCAGTTGGAGGGTAAGAGCTTCTCTAATAAGATGATCTTGTATAACTAATGTGATCACATAACTGACATCTTGTCACCGTTAGCATGTTCTCATAATTAGAAACACATTACCCATCCTACCCATTCTCAAAGGGAAGAAATTGCAGAGAGACCAAGAAGTCTCTCATTGGGAACCATTGGGCATTATGCTGGGTCTATCTGCCTCATTTGGGCTTATGGACATGTCTTGGGAGTGGGTCAGGAGAGGTATGTTCACATGGCACATGGATGCAAGAGAAAGAGTGGAAATGTGGAAAATGTGGAAATGTGGAAATGTGGAAATGTGGAAATGTGGAAAAGTCACATGACTCAGAGAGAGAGAGAGAGAGAGAGAGAGAGAGAGAGAGAGAGAGAGAGAGAGAGAGAGAGAGAGAGAGAGAGAGAGAGAGAGAGAGAGAGAGAGAGAGAGAGAACTTCAGGTTTCAGTGGCAAAGGTTACGGAGTCAGAAATGATGAAGATCTGCTTCCATCAGCACCATACGCACCTTCAGCTGCTTATCCCATTATCCCATGAATTCAATGCTAAGTGAACCTCATACTTCTCTTTTTCTTCCTCTGGTCAGTATGTGTTAAAGGACCAAGCATCCTGTTTGGTGTCACACAAGTGACATAATCCTAGTTGCATCCTGTGTAGGAACCCTGTACAATTCCACCGAGATAAGAACATGTACAAACCCCCTGCCACTATCCTCACAAGAACCCATCAGAATAGCTGTGCTATCTCCAGAACTCCCAGATTCAATGACCATCCTCTTCAGATCAGAAGAGAGAATATTGTTGGCCCTATTCTGTAGCCTATCTCACAAAATCAATTTTGAAATTCATTTCTATACACCAACTCTGTCACAGACAGGGGAAACCCATGGTGTTCTACTCACCCACCACCATATATCAGATACCTATAGAATGAATATCTTAGAACTCTCCTAATGTAAAGAATGTTCTAGAATGTGTGAATAAGGTCTCATTTTTCTTAACATGGCTATACATTAGAGTCACTTGGGGAGTTTTAAGATATTCCCATGTCCAATGTTGTACCCAAGAATAATCTCTGGGAGTCAGACCCAGGCATTTAAAAACTTTCTGCAGATGATTTTAATGTGTAGTTGTAACAGAAAATGACCCCACTTTCCAGCCAGTGTACTTAAGTTTATTAGTTTCCCAGGCAATCATGTTCCAGATTCCATTGCTCATGTCTCGGAGAAACAGCTGATCACTGGGATGCACAGCTGGTCACTATGACGCACATTGTATAAAGCAATCCATTCTGACATTCTGCCTTGGCCTCTGTACTTTCTTTCTGCTTGTTTATCTCCTGTAAGCCTTAGACCACTAGCCATTAGGCTCTAATATTCTAGGAATGGTGCTCACCATTGCTAATTGATGTAAATAAATATGCTTTCAAATCCTGGGCTTCATTTCAGTGTTTCTGCTTTCTGTAGAACCACCATTACAAATGAACGTATGGACTAGAGCATCTCACATAATAGTTACACTTAAAATGTAAGAGCTCAGAATAAGTAGAAGGGTGTGTTTGTGTTTGGCAATTGGAAAAAAAAAGTCTCTTCCAAGGAGTTTTTAGCCAGAAGATTTTCTCTATCTTTATAGATGGAACTCCACTTGCTTTGAGGCATCTTTTCCTCTAGCACCCTAGCACCACAGATGAGAAAAACAAAATTGCAGTGAAATTTTGTCTATGCCCAGGATCACACAATTAAAATATATCTGAAAACTGGACTTTGGATCATCTCTTTTTTCTCTTCATAGCCTTGATATCAATCTATTTTCAAAACATGAATTTTATAATTTGTGAGCAATAAGTTAAGCTTTATTATCTTTCTCATATACATGAAACTAGTTTCATTTGTTTGCCAAGCTCAAAAGCAGGTCCTTTAGAAATGGAAAATTCTAGAAAAATAAACTAAATGGAGCTGTTTAAGGTAAAACTCCAAAAAAGCTATTTATTTCCCTTGGACCAAAAGGGTCTTGTTAATATTTCTGAAGTTTAAGCATAAAGTTTAAAAGTATACATTAGAACACAATGTACTATTGAAAACTTTACCTTTTTGTTTTCAAAACTGAGAACTTAAACCTAGGGCATTTGCACTGAGTTATAGCCCTCGACCTTTATTTTTATTTGTACTTTAATATTAATTTTTGTGTGTGTGTGTGGTACCAGGGATTGAACTTGGGACCTTGTGCTTCAAGGGAAGCACTTATCCCACTGAGCTATCTCTCCAGTCCTTGTCTTTTAAATTTTAAAGTGAGGTGCCACAGTGTGACTATGTTACCCAGGCTGGGCTTGAACTGGTGATCCTCGTGCCTCATAATCCAAGGGTGCCAGGGTTGCAGGCCTATACCATCACATGCAGCTTCATTTTATTTTAATTTACACTGACAGCTGTTAGGAATATTAAGAAAGAAATAGTATTATTTGAAGTCTTCCTATATATTTAATGTTTCCAAAAATTTTCTTCAAATGGTCTATAAATATAGATTTAATACCCATGCTTAAAATGGCTGTTTTTCAGGGACAAGAAGGTTGTTAAAGGCATCAGCTATAGGGACAATTAGAAAACCTGAATCTATATAATTGTTTACTACCATGTTTACAAAAAAGTAAGACCTGGCTGGAAAATACTCAGCCTTGAAAACCAGGAATCAAAAACTGTCAGCCCTGATCAGCCAGTCTTTTCCTTAAGCCCCTTGGGAGTAGACACGAAACAAGAGAATAGTTCAGCTGAACATGATAAATGCATTGCTCCTTGTACTATATGGAACATAAGAGGCTGTATCCTAAAACTGGGCTTTATGTGATCATAAGTCCTAAAATCACCTGAGTAGGAAAGACTCCTAGCCCAAGCCTAAGATTTCTTAATACTAACCTCACCTTTATTATATTCTGTTAGTCCTTTCCCAGAGTTTGCCAATTCCTAGAAAGATCAATCAATTGTACTGGTAGCCCTGATTGAAATGCAAATCAATAAATTCAGACCTCCTAGCCCCAATCCTTTCACTGCTAGCACTCTGGGTCACTCTCCAACTGTGCTGAGCCCTAGAGCTGAGTCCTAGATAGTCACTCTTGTCAGTTAACCCTAAACCTGTGCAGCCTTCTTTGCCCTGCCTTCCCACAGGACTCTCAGCAAAGGTGCTTGCTTGCTGCCCGCAGTGCCTGGGGTCTCCTGCCCACTCTGCTGTTTCTCTACATTGGCATTGCCATGGTGTCCTGAGCCGCTTTCCCTTGGGAATGAGGCATAATCTTTTTCTTTCTTTTTGTCTTTTATTTGAGACAGGGTCTCAGCATGCAGTTCAGGCTGGCCTTGAGCTCACTTCTGTAGCCCAGGCTGGTCTTGAACTCACACCCATCCTCCTGCCTCAGCCTCCCAAGTGCTGGGATTACAGGCGTGCGCCACCATGCCCGGCAGAGGCATAATCTTTTCAGTGGCAACTAGCTCCTGATATATTGATATTAATATACTTAAATAACAATAAAATCCATATTAATATGAATGAAATGTAAGAATTTGCACCTTGAATATGTCCCCAGGTGACATTGATGCTACTCAGTTTGGGAGGACACTGTGGAGAAACACTTTTGTTAAAGCATTCAAAAGCTTCCAGAAGCAGAGGCTAACAGGTGGCTAAAGGGTTGCAGTGGGTGCACAGAGTGTGTGGGTTTTGTGAGTTCACTTAATCATTATACTCCTGTGCTTATTAAATCATTTTTACATTATTGAAGTCCTCCCAGGAAGGCTGTGTTGTTATTATTCTATCCTGGTCCAAGTGACTTTATTAGTTACTGGACAACACAGAAACCTGGTTAGGAGTGTGGTTTTACTCTATGTCCAGTTGTGTTTCTGTACTGAATTGCATAGCCTTGGAAAATTCACCTCCTGCCTCTAAGCCTCAGTTATCTCTTCTGTGGCTTATAGACTGCAATGTCACTTAACAATATTAGTCTTTTTATTCTGCTATATCCAAAACACCTTAAACTGGGCAGCATATAAACAACAGAAATTTATTTCTCACAGTTCCAAAGGCTGGAAAATCCAAGATCAAGATGCCAGTAGGACCTGGCATCTGGAGAAGCCTTACTTTTTCACAGGTAGTGGCTGCTTACTAGGTCTTCATGTGGTGGAAAAGGTGAGCGGGCCCTCTGGGATCCCTTCTCCTTATCATCCTATTCACAAAGGACCTGCTGCCAGTTGGGGATTTTCACACATGAATTTTGGAAGGACATAAAGCACTCAGCCCAACACTCAGCCTCGTACAGGGTTAATATTAGGATGAAGTGAACCAAATGCCAAGAAAGTGTGTTGCACAGCCTGTGGCACACAGCTGGATCTCAAGTATGCAAGCTATTGTTGTTGAAGCTATTTTGAAGCTAAAAAGTAGAATTACAATCAATTTAATTGTCTCGCCATTTGTATAATATAATTTTAAGCCAGGAGTTTTGGATTAAGAACAATGGTACACAATTAAAAGAATCTAAAAATAAGATTCTACTGTATTTGTTTTACAAAGCAGAAGATCAGAATTCCCAGATAGAACTTTATAGGACTATTCTCTAAATCAATAAAAAAAAAAAAAGCTATCATTGATGTGATTTGGGTCCCAAGATTTTATGTGAGAGGAGAGTCACCAGTTTCTGGCTGTGCTTCAGTTTTAGTCCTTCTGTTGGCAGCATGACGATGCAGTGGCCAATGTGTAAGCCTACTTAGTTTGGCTTCATGTTTAGAATAATAGCTTTGCAAAATTACCACCTTCCAACCCAACACATCTGCTGTATACCCTACTTTTGAAACATACCACCTCCATCACAAAAAGACTCCCAAGAGAATTAAAAAAGGTTGTGGCCTTTCAAAAAACATTTAGCACAGAGTCTGCAAGGCCTCACTGTGTCGATTGGACTTGTAGTGATCCTCTTGCTTTCAGTGTCCCAAGTGCTGGGATTACTGGCACATGTGACCACGCTCAACCTCAATGGCCCTTTCACCACATCTTGAGGGTGGGGCCAGCAAGGCATACTGGGAATGGAACCTTGGCCGCTGAACTCTGCCTTAGCAGGTGCTTTAGTTTGCTGAGCTGTTTGGCCTGCCCTTTTGTGTGGTCTTCTGGTTTGTCTATCACTGACATAAATTTAAAATTATATCATTTTTCTTGTTGGAGCAGATAAAGTTAGTACAAAAATATTTAAATCTGGCTGGGTCAATATTAAATTTAATTCTTGTGCATGTGAGGAGCATCATTCACAGTGAAATATCAGGTATCTCTGATGTTCCCTCTGGGCTAAAAGCAGCAATGGTCTGGCTCGGGGGAACGGTTGTGCATTTCAGTAGGAAGAAAGGCAGTTGAAGAAAAATTCTTTAATATAAGCCACTGACTGTCCAGAACAAAAAGGGAAAGGATTTGTGTCAATGGAAGGATGTGCTAGGGATTTCTATACTGGATGGAGGATACCGGTATGGGTGTAATCAACCTTTCCCCAAGTTTAGGGTCATCTTTTAAAACTGTCTGACAATGCAATGACCATTTTTAAAAAATTAAATAAGGTAGAATAAAAAACCCCAGTATTTCTCATTTGTTATGTGTAGTTTGCAAAATGTAATCCCTTTCTTTAGTAGATCATGGCTAAAACTAAGTTTTAAAATATTGCCTTAGGTATCTCTCTCTCTCTTTCTCTCTCTCTCTCTCTCTTTCTCCTTCCCTCCCTCCTTCTCTTTCTTTCTTTCTTTCTTTTTTTCTTCTTTCTTTCTGCCATAACGAGGATTGAACTCAGGACCCTGTGCTTGCTAGATAGGTGCTTAGTCTACTGAGCTATCTCCCAAGCTCTATTGTCTTAGATATTTCCTAAAGTGATTTATTTAGGATACTGACCTGGACTAGAGCTGAATAACTTTGAATCAAGAACCATGGTATAGAATAATAATGATAATAAAAAAACTGAAAATAAAACTCCAACATTTATTGCTTCATAAAACAGAAAACCAGAATCCCTGGCTAAAAGAGATTTTTTTTTTTTTATGTGACAAAAGAGCAAGCACTATGATCTTATGCTAGGGTTTCATATCAGAAGAGTACCCTCATCTCCGCCCTGTCCCAGGCCCACGATGCAAGGATGTGTCCACAGTGAGACTTGATTTTCACCCTCGGTTTCTTTTGTTCTAGCAGCGGACAACCTGTGACTTGACACCTAGTGATGGCAAATATCACCTCTCTAATATTGTGTCATGTCATCTTTTTCAAGAAGTAGGCTTCAGGCTCTCAGTCTAAAGCACAAAAGTTTTAGTTTATGGCAAACTTTGCGGGTTTTCTGTTTTATTCAAATAGAGCTTTTCACATATTTTACTTTTATTTCTACTTTGTCCCATAGGGATTTAATTGTTTTATTTTCCAGTGAATTTATATAAGCAAGAAATTAATGTGAAGAAAACATTGAATATTATAACTATGGTGAACAATGCTGAAAATGGTCTGGGACATTTGGGGAGTTTGGGAATCATGTGCTGCGATGTCCTTGAGTGCAGTGCCATTTCTAGAATTCTGGGTGGTCTCAGGACTTGGCCTTAGCAATAGCGTGGGAACTCTAAGGAGCACACCAGTCTTCTCTGGATGCTCCCAGACTTCCTGCACGCTGCAGGTGACAGCTTTGTTTTTTCCAGGGAAAACAAAAGCAAGTATCTTCCAAAAGGTCCTCTGTGCTGACTTCTCAAAGTTGATATCCTTTCCAGTGCCCTGAGACTTTTACCCAAGAGAATATCTTGGGTCTTAGAGCTACTCATTTTTCTTGGATTGGCTGCACTATCCTGAAGAGAGAGAGAGAGAGAGAGAGAGAGAGAGAGAGAGAGAGAGAGAGTCTGTCTGTCTGTCTGTGTGTCTGTCTGTGTTTCTTACAACCGAGCATTATTTCAGAGGAAAAACGACCAAGTAAAAGGGAAAATAGGATGGGGAGTGCATTGGCCAGTTTTCTATTGCTGGAACAAAACAGCTCACACCTGAATTTTCAGTTGGCTCATAGTTTCAGAAGTTTCAGTCCATGGTCTCCTGCCTACAAGGCAGAAACATCATGGTAGAAGGCCAGGATGGAAGAAAGATGCTCACCTCACAGCATCCAGGAAGCAGAGAGCAGAAGGGCCCCAGAAGAGGCCAGAGATCACTTACAGCTCCAGAGTCATGTTCCCATGACTCACTTTCTTCAACCTGATCTCATTTCTTAATAGCCGATTCAGCTATAAACTCATCAATGGAATAACTTGCTGATGAAGCTAATGTCCTCATGATACAATCATTTTTCTAGGTATCTCATTACCCAGGTAAATCCATGACCCATCAATAGTAACCAGAGCACAGGGCTGGTGAGATAGCTCAGTGGAATAAATGTCTGTTTAGGTGAGCACAGGGGCTGGGGTTTCAATTCCTGGTACCGCATGTTGCACCAGCCCTGCCCCAAAGAGTGCTTAATTGGCCACTAATTTTAGGCATGGTGGTGTGTGCCTGTAATCCCAGTGCTGAGGAGGCTGAAAACAGGAGGATTACTATGAGTTTAAGCTGTGTATTGAAACACTACAAACACACGCACACACACACACACACACACACACACACACACACACACACACACACACACACATCAGTAACCAGAGCAGGGAGAGACACAGGTACCAATGGGGGCAGGTGATTAATCTCACCTACCCAGGTTCAGTGGCCCCTTCAAGATCTGGCAGTAGTCTGGCCAGTTCTCTGTGACAAATTATACAGACCTTGGTGTGTAGGTTACTGGAAGAAATCAAGTGAAGTCTGAGGCCTAAAGCATACATGGGCCATCCCTCCTTTCTCTGATAAATGAAGCTAAAAATAAAATACAGCAAGTGTTAACATGGGCCTCAATTCTCCTTCCTGCTGTAGATAGCACTCTTTTCAATATAGAGCAAGTAGGACAGCAGGGTAAAGTGAGAGTTGCCTTTTTCCTGCCTGAAAATTTTGTGTCAGTGGCAGGGCTAATTTTCCCAGTCCTTAATTCCTTGACACAGCCATGACTGTGACTTCTGGCCTCCTGACCATTGTGAGAGGAAGTAGGCTGCCCACTGCCCAACCGAGCACTTGTCCCTTCCCCGTGAACAGAGCTTGTTTTCTGTACTAGGGCAGGAACCTCGTCGGTGCCTTGTATTGCAAGACTCAACTTCCAGCCCAAACTTGATGAGTTTTTTTTCTCTTCTCTAATGCATCCCTCCCTGAGCACTGTAATTTGGGAGGTGGTGCTTTTATCCTGGTGAGGACAACTTGGTGAGTGGCGATGAAGCATTTCGAGTCCAAGGCTCAAAACGTCCTCTGCACAACTGTGGCTCTTTTGCTTGCCAGTTTGCTGAAGCAGGAAACTCAGACAGAATGAACTACTTGGGTGATTTATGCCCTTGGCTGGTTGTTCAGGGCTGGAAAGAAAGAGAAGGGGGGACCAAAGGGCTCCCATTACAAGTTAAAAATAGCCATTCTTGGGCTCCTCTTCTTCCTGCTCTTGCTTTCCCTTCCAACAGGGAGCACTTTTGAAAGGGGCTCCCCTCCCCCTGCCACATTCCCTCTCCCATTTCTCCTGCGTCTTCCCATTGGTGACGACAGTTCATTTGAATGGCAAGACTTTTCTGAGCTGGAATAAGCAAGACACAGGAAGTCACAACTGAAAGACGCCTTTATGCTTCATGCCATCATCACCTTAGGATGAGGGACATACAGAGGAAGCAGTGACGAAAGCCAAGGTCCAAATAGCAAGGATTTCTGAGGACTCAGAGGTAATAGAGAGGGAATCGTTTGCCTGTAGAAGACAAGACTACAGCCAGCATGCTGAACCTTATTTCCTGGGTTTACATCAGTGGACTTCAGATTACAGCCTGAATCTACCATTTTGGGATATTTTGTCAGGCTGCTAATGACAGTCATGGAGGTAGAGTGAAACTCTCTCCTGCCTGAAATTCTTGATGTGCTCCTGCCTTGTGTATCTATTTGCCAGGATTATGTGGGCAAGAAATTAACTTCCCTGGATTTGAAATGAGGCCAAAGCTCCTCTAATTTTGAGTCAACTGCACTCTGAATTTAAATACAGAACGATTCTGTTCATACCACGGCTTCTGTATTCAGCTATGATTTCCCAAGTGAACACGCAGAGGCTTTTTTGCTTACTCATCTGCCATGGTAGTAGGTGTGAGTGGCTTGAATCTAGAGAATGCCATAGAGTGATTCTAATTTTCTCTCAGCCAATTGTCTATGCTGCATATATTTGATCAGTAGTTCTGAAACTGTGGTTGCCAGAGCACAAGAATGAACACTACCTAGGTACTAAAATAATTTTAATCATGTATGTATGTATGTATGTATGTATGTATGTATTTGGTACAGGGCCTTGCTACATAGCTCAGACTCATAGTGATCCTCCTTCCCCAGTGCTGGGATTATAGGATGGGCCCCTCCACCTGTTTTCCATGGCTGGCACAGCATCAGGCTGGCATGGCACATAGTACTGGGGATCAAACCTAGGTCCTTGCACTTGCCAGGCAAGCGTTTACACTGCCAAGCTATCTCCCCAGCCCCGGGACTAAAATTCTTCTTTCAGTGAAGCACTCTTGGATCAGGAACCTTAGGGACCAGAGGTAAATGTTTCAACCTGTCCTCCAGGAGACACTGAAGCAGGCCTCAGAGAACTCCCTGTCTGATAGCTCAGAAAACCAACTCTGCCTCTTTGTTTTATAGGTGATGGCTAAAATTTGATGAATATTTTCTATCAAGTAGTTCAAATAATTTTTCTGAAGAATTTTTTATGAGGCATTTTTGTTACAGTTATGAGTGGAATTAAATGGTATGACCGCCAGCTTCATGGAATTGCACTCATGGTTAAGGGTTACCTAAAAATGAGGGTATGTAGCTGTGTTACCTTTTACTCTTTTGAATAATATTCATTTTAAAATTGGAGAAACTTCTGAATGGAGACAAAATAATTTACTGTGAGGAAATTAGAAAGTAATAGATTAAAATTCAAAACTATATATATTACAGTGCTGGTTACTGAATCAAAAACCTTTGCATTAAGCTACACCCCTAGCCTTGATTTGAAAAAAAAATGAGAAAGACAAGATTCCAAATTTCAGAGGTAAATCTAAGTGACACATGTTTTCTGAATCATGAGTGCTAGAACATATAACTATTGTTACAGAATAAATCCATGGGTAATAGCATCATCAATAGGTTTTTGATAATTGTTGATATAATGAGACCTACCAGCCATTCTTCCAGAGTGACAGTCCTAGTATTCTCATACAAAGCCACAGCGCTGCTGTGTATTTGGTGATGCAGAGCTCTTTAGCCTCCAGCGTCAAGTATAGCAGCCACAAGTAGAATAAATTGAAAGCCGTCACCAGTCAAAAAGCAAGACCTTCGGATAAAGTGGGTCAGAGATTCTGCACATGAAATACTGAGGCGTGTCTTCCTGAAAACCATGTTTCACAAAATGTTCTCTCAGAACATTGGCATTTGAGTGGTCTTCAAACCCCACACAGCTCTCCGAGTGCTTCTATTTCAAGCACTCTAATTTCTGTAGGACTGTACAAATTCAAGCAATTTTCAATTGCTATGAAAGAGAAAACCTGTTCTTGAATTTTCTTGATATGTAAATAAGGGTCATTTATATTTACATCTTTGATTTGGAAATAAATGCAATATTTGAGTTGGCAATTATTTTATTCTTCACACCACTAAGCTGTGGCTAGGATCTCTTTTGGCAGCTGTTCATTTTCCATACCACTTCATTCGTTTGCCAATCACACCTTCATGACAGCGGTTGCTGTGCTTGGGTCTTCTGTGCTGAGACTCAGCGACAGCTTGCTCAACTTGCCATCATGCATATCTAAAACCTGATCCCTTCCCTTTTTAACATATCTTAAATGTTACTGAAGCAAAGTTGGTAATGGAATCTGGAAATTGAATCTTCAGGGTTGAACGAAACCTTAACTAACATGGTGCAACCCTGTGGCTTTCCAGATGAAGACATGAAAGTGTAGAGTTGTTAACTCCAAGTTGTGTGAGGATTCACGGGGAAAAATAATCCCAGCATAGAACCTGAGACCTGACATCTCCATCAGGGTCTCTGTCTATTAGGTCCACTGCCACAATCTGTAACTAACAGGCGAATCCAGAAGAAGCAATGTGCCATTCCAACATCTGTTCCATTCCCCTGCCTATGCCTGACTACATTACCACAGGATGTTCTTAAGACTCAAGGACCCAAGGAAAAGACTTTCTCATTTTCTAAATTTGTGGATTATTTACTGGACAGTGACTAGCCTTGCAGAGATTTTTAATAACAAAGACATTTTAACATTACTTCAGGTACAACTTTTCCTTTGGATTGTCATTATTTACTCCTTTTTTAAAGAGTAAAATTTCATTGTGTTTATTTTAGAGCATGCTTTTATAAGGAGAAAGAATATTCTATTAATCCCTCTTAATCTCCTCCCCCAGATTCAACAATTACTGAGAGTTCGTGATATTTGTTTAAGCTACACCTTTTCCTTTTTGCTTTTGCTGAATTATTTTAAAGCAAATTCCAGACATTATTGCATTCCATGCATGCATTCTTCAGTACACATCTCTAATGAGTTATGCATATTTTGCTACATAAACCTAATGCTATCATCACAGCTAAAAATTATAATTACAAGGTCATTGAATATAGTTAATATTACAATTTCCTTGATTGCTGTAAAAAATATTTTCCGAGTTCTTGTTTTATCATTGTCAAGATGTGTGGCTATAAGTTTAGGATTCTATCAAACATTACATACTGAAGAAAGAAAGAAGTAAGAGAAGATGTAAATTTACTTACTTACTAAAGAGGGTTTTCCCAAATTCTCACAGCTCTAATCTGGATACCATGCAGTGTGACAGGCTTCTCACTGGGTTCCCACAGCTGGTTAGTGTTTTGAATTCCAGCCTTATGAACTCATCTCGGGCTCCAAGGGCTAATGCTCAGCGCTCAACCTACAGCTGATATCTCTGATGACAGAGTAATGGGGAAAATGCAGGCATTGTCTGCCTGTTTCTAAACTCACTGTCATCTCTGTAATTCTTCCATTTCTGCTGAGAACAAGTGAATCTAATGCTTCTTGGATTCCGTTAACCCATGATGGAGGCAAACATAATACCATTCAAACTTATTTTATTGAGAGACCAAGAAAACAAACTGTTTCATGGTGGCCAATCTTTTGAATCTGGTCACACTTCTTTAAATTGGCCTTTCTATCTTTACACTGACTTTTAAAAGACTGATATGAAGATACCACAATCAGGTCAATAGTAATATATTAACTTATATAGCTCTAAATCTTGATTGTAACCTGTCCATCTAGCTCATAATAGATAAATAAATCTATTTGTAAAGGAAGTCTTCTGCTTACAGTAAAGAAAAAAATTCATAAGAAGAATTCTCCAAATCAGAGCTCCTCCTCTATTTAAAATACTACATACCCTCCTTGCAAATTGTATTATAGGGACTCCACTACAGCTTTCCCAGCAGGTTAAAGACTATGCAACATTCATTTCATGGATCCTGAAATTTGAATTTATAAAAATTCTCCTCATCTGGGCACAGCAGCGGTCCCTTGTAATTCCAGCATTTTGGGAAAGTGAGGCAGGAAGATCATAACTTCGAGCTCAGCTTGGGAAACTTTAGTGACTTGGTGAGATCCTGTCTGAAAATAAAAAAAAAAAAATGAGAGGGGTGGGCCAGGCAAAGGGTGTTGTTCAGTTTGAAGGCCCTAACCTCAATAAAAAAACACAGAAAAAGAATTTTTTCTAAATGTAAATCTCTTGTTTCCTTTCTGTTTGCATTGATTTATAACTCAGTGAGACGCACAACAGGTTGTGGGAAGGCAGGAGGAGAGGCTACACTTTTCAGAAGTGGATGGGCCATTTTGCAAGAGTGGACATGAAGAATCTGGAATTTGTGCACATAGAGCTTTATTTTCTAGTTGGAAGGTAGGGATCCTGTACCTCTACTTGAGCTCATGGGAAAAATGGTTTCTGATCTTGACAAGCTGCTACAAGACCAATACTAGACAGTTTCTGTTCACAGTTGCTGAGAAGCTATCTCTGGTGGAGATACCCTTTCTGAAAGGGTGGATGCTTCAACAGGAAACTGAATGAGCCCAGGAGCTGAACATGGGAAGTTTCCAAGAAAAGTCCTGAGAGGGCAAGATGGGGCCTCCCAGATGAAGGGACAGTGGTGTCTGTGACGAGAGCTTGCAGGTGGGCCTCAGGTCCTGGGGTGCTGATCATGGACATGGCTGCAAACTTGGGATTTTGGGCCTGGGTGCTGGAGGATAGATCCAGTAGGTTTATAGGCAAGAATGCCACATGGCAAGAATTCTCACACTCTAGTGGGCATCAGGATCACTTCAGGAATTTGTTACAACTCAGACTGCTGGCCCCACCCCAAGGGTTTGTGATTAAACAGGTCTAGGTTGGAGGTTTGAAATTCTTGATTTCTACCAAGTTCCCAGGGAATGCCCAGCATGCTGGTTCAGGCAATCACACTGTGACAACCATATAATGGCAGCTGCAGGTTGGGGTGTCTTTCCTTGGATGCTTTGCTTTTTGTCTTCCTTAGTATGAAGCTGAACCTCAGTTTGACATCTGCTTCCCAAACTGAAAAGAGAATACCTGAAGGCCATGGAATTCCCATATCAAGCGGCTCCCTCTAGGTTCCAGACAGCCTGTGGTTTGGGAGCAGGAGACTACTGCAGCTGCAGCAGGGGTTGGAAGCAGCAGCCTCTCTTGATATTCCTAAGGTGAAAGGGGGCCTGCCTTTGCTAGGCCCCCATCCTTCTGTCAATCTGGGGCTCCCTGAAAATGCACTTAATCTTCCCAGACATTTATACAAGAGTAAACTAAGTTAACAGGCCAGCGGCATCGTTGATCTCCAATCAGGAAGCATTCCGACCGTTAGGAAACATGGGTGAGCAAATGTTTACGGACCGTGTAATTAATAGGATGCCTTGCCCTGTCTATCGGCCCTTAGTACCATATTTCCTGTTCAAGGCAGTGGAAAGCAAAAAATATTAGTTGCTGTTTGACCAAAGGAACAAGTGTCTTCCAAATGAACACATGATCTATTAGCAGTCTTGCAGAGCCTTCCCATGGGAACAGGCATTTTACTTTGTTTTACAGCTAATTTCTTTCTTTCAGAGGTTCCCAGACACATCAAATGCCTTACATTGGAGGTTAAAGTCAAGATTTATAGTGCAGGCCCATGCAATTCAATGTCAAACAACTCTGATAACATAAGGGCTGGAAGTCAACCATTTTCTCATGGGTTCTCATAAAAAAGTCATTTTAGCCAAATTGAGTTTGAATAGGCGGGTGTGTCACTGTGCGTTGATAGATGCTCCCTACCCATGAGGCCCTGGGAAGAGGCTGGCTGCTTTATTTTGCTACAGTAGCAACAGAATATGCAAAGGAACCAAGTGATTCCTGGCTGATATTATTTTTTAATAATTCCACAGTGGATTTTGTTAGACTTCAAAGGAAGGAAAAGAAGCCTGAATGCTTCCTTGCTCCCAGTGTTTCATACCAACTTTTTTGCATTAGATTCCTCTTTCCTCTCCCATTATTTGCTCAGCATCTCTCACCTATGCATCACACAAAGTCTGTTTCCCTAGAGCAAAGTTATTGCTTGTGCCAAGAGTTGATCGAAAAAGATGGTGCTCCCTTTTGTTTCTGCCTGGAGGTTCTTGGACTTGCAAACTCTTGGAGACAGAAGGAACTTGAGAAGCAATAATATAAATTTCATTTTCACAACTGAAAGGGGTTTGCAGGGAGGTAAAGTGATCTCTCTAATAGTGATTCCCAGTTAGGAGCAAGAACATGGGTGCAATGCTCTCCTCTAGGATTTTTAACCAACTGTAGAATAAGAAACAAGGGTGAACACCTTGCCTCCTGTTGCCTGGTAACTTCTAGGTTACAGTGGCATTGACCATAAAGAAGAGGACGCTTCACATTTCTCAGCAGGTCTGACGTTGTGCTAAGAAGACCTGAAGACTCTTGGAAAGAGATGTGTGCTGCGCCACAGCAGATCATCTGCAGAGAAAAGCTGCCCAGAGCTTGCTGAAGAGGATGGCAAACTGTGAAAAAGGTGAAAATTGCTTTTGAATGTGGTGGCACCCTGAGGATGTGTGTGGGTGAGGTTCACCTGGAGAGCAGGATGTGGTTACTCACCTGTGACCAAGCACAATCTGTTTCCCCTCTTCACCAAATACCAGAGTGTGGTAACTTAAGGATGGTGAAATCAAGTCTAGCCTGGGCAACTTATCATTTAGTAAGACCATGCCACAAGAAAGAAAGAAAGAAAGAAAGAAAGAAGAAAGAAAGAAAGAAAGAAAGAAAGAAAGAAAGAAAGAAAGAAAGAAAGAAAGAAAGAAAGAAAGAAAGAAAGAAAGTTGGGGGTTGTAGCTCAATTTCAAGACTCTGGGGTCAGACTCCAGCACAGAAAAAAATATTTTGCCTGAATATAATGGATTGTTCCTGCAATCCTGGCTCTTCAGGAGGCTGAGCATCAGGAATCACAGATTTGAGACCTCTCTGTGTAATGTACAAGATCCTTTTCTAAAACATAAACTGCTAGGCACATAGCTCAGTAATAGAGAATTTACTGAGCAAAAGCAAGGATGTCCTTGGGCTCAATCCTGAGTACTTAAAAAATAAAACAGAAGAAAAAAGAACCCCCCCCCCACCATTAAGGGATGTGAAAGTAAAGGAAAAAAAATCACAATACATTCCAAGATATGGTTTTAATTCTTGTAGCTCTGTTTCTGTTTCTTTCTTACTGTAGGTACAAATATATATATATATATATATATATATAATAAACTCACGTATTTCGTGAAGAAACTTGGATGCTGGAGGCTTTGCAAATCAGAGCAGGAGCAAGAGAAGCTAGAGCTCAGAGTGGCCAATTATCTCACTGGGGCAGCCACATTAGGTGATGGTGACACTGATGATAATGAAGACAGGCTTAAGCTAAGGCTCAAATCTCTCCTCTAACCTCAGAATTACTGAGTCATAATCTCTGGGGGGTGGAGCCCAGAAATCAGATTAAACACACTCTCCAGTCACCTCTTGCTTATCCTAAACCTTGGGGGAAGGGAGTTCTTGCAGCAACACCCTGGGGTTCATGAACATACCCTTGGGCAGTGGAAGTTCATAGGGATTGCATGGGAAGATTTGTTGCTTGGGGATTGCAGTCACTGATTTCGTTTGTGGTCCTTTAGGTACATGGTCATGGAGATAGCTGGGAAAGAACTGATCTCTTTTCCTTTGTTCAAACGAGAACCAATTTTAGAAATTGTCAATTAACTATGTCATTGAATTGAGTAAAAAGCTCAGATGTGCCTTTCCCAACACAAAGGAAGAATAAATATTGAGGTTTTATGATATTTAGGATGCAAAAAGTTGCCAGGGAGATAGCTCAGCAGCTTGAGCACCTGCCTGGCAAGCGCAAGGTCCTGAGTTTGATCCCTGGTACTTGTGTGTGTGTGTATGGGGAAAGAAATTAGGGTGCAAAAAGCCAGTGATGTAAGAAGTTTAAATGCTTTATTCCTTGCTGTATCCAGTCCCTACCTGTATATTTAAAAAAAGTGAAGGGCTAGCCAGATAGCTCAAGGAGCTAAATCACCTGCTTAGGTAGAGTGCTGGGACCTGGGTTTGATCCCCCGTGTGCCGTGCAGGCCCTGTTCCTGGGTGTGCTGAGATGTGGGCTGAGACTGGGTGTGGTGACACATGCTGGTAATCCCAGTGCTTGGGATACTGAAAACAGGAGGCTCGCTATTAGTCCAGTATGTGCAGTGAGACCCTGTAGATCCTGTACTAAACAAACAAACAAATAAACAAACAAATAAATAAAAGTGAAGAAGGGACCCTGCCTTTCAGCTAATCAACACATGCTCCAAAACTTTGCTGTTCCTCTTAAATGTTTTATCTCTCTGGGCAAACCTCAGGTTACCTTTCATCTCCTGTAAAAGTGGAGCAATAAAAACTACTTCACTCCAGATATGATGTGATAGGTCAGCAATGCTATGTAAGATAGTACAAACAAAATACTCGACAGCATGGGCAACTGGGGGTGATTCTTCTGTAAGGAGGCATCACGGTTGTTGAGGTGGTTGCTGTGGCAATAGTGGTATTCTGCTTGGTATCCTGTTTAAAGGTTTTACATAGTTCTTATTGAAGTCTATGATCACCTCAGCAAAGGATACAGACAATGAATGGATAGGGCCATGATATTCACAGTGTGAGCCTAGGCCAGTTGTTAAATTCAGAGACAAATTAGGGCTTGCAATTTGTCATGGCCAGGAAACAGCTTCAGCCTTATCCTCAGGTAGAGTCACTATTTTGGTTTGCAGCACTTAAAACTAGTTTCTTTCTTCTTGTTGAAACTTTATTTAAATGAATTGTAAACAGCATATGTCATTTTTGTGTCTGGTCTGTTTTGCTCAGATGCGTAAGAGAGATCCATTTGATAGTATTTTATTTTATCTTTTATTTATTTATTTTTTTTGTGGTACCAGAGACCAAAATTAGGACTTTCTACTTGATAGGTAAGCACTTATTCCACTGAACTATGCCCCTTGATAGTATTTTAATGTATATTAATTCTACATTACAGTCCTATTCTCTGCCAGATAGTGTTCAATTGTAAAGACATGCCAAAAATTCTTTGGTGAACATTTGAGCACATCTTTGCTGGTAGGTTATATGGGCTATAGGATATATACGTGCCTAGTTTTAATCAGTGCCACTATTTGCTCAGAGTGGTTGCACAAATGATCTTCATCCCTGGCAGATATACCTTTTGCTTGCTCCACTTTATCACCAGCACTCAGTAGAGCCTATCTTTCTTGTGGCAATGTAAAATTTCACTGAAATTTTAATTTGAATTCTCCTGTTATAAAGTCAAACATCTTTGGCCTTGTTACTAAGCCAATGGCTTTTTTTTTTTTTTTTGTCTTTTTGAGACAGGGTCTTGCTACACAGTTCAGGCTGGCCTTTAGCTCAATTTGGTAGCCCAGGCTGGTCTTGAACTCACACCGATCCTCCTGCCTCAGCCTCCCGAGTGCTGGGATTACAGGTGTGTGCCACCACGCCTGGCCAAGCCAACTGCTTTTGAGAAATAGGAATTTGAATTTATTTTTGTTCATTAGAAATGTGTTGGGGCTGGTGAGATGGCTCAGTGGTCTAAAGCACCTGCTTAAGCAAGCTTAGGCAACTGCAGGGACTGTGGTTCCATCCCCGGCACCACATGCTGCACCAGCCCCATCCCCAGGGCAGGCTGAGCTGGCAATAATAATAATAATAATAATAATAATAATAATAATAATAATAAACTAAAATAAAGAAATGTGTTGCCATTTTCTTAATCATTTCTAAGCATGTTTTGCCTGGCTGATATTCTGAATGTCAGTCCTTTGCCAGATATATTTATTGCAAAGTCTTTTTATTCTGTGACTTGACTATTTTAATCTTTGATGAAATTTGAATGGGTTTTAATTTTCATAGGATTGCCAGAAAAAAAATGACACCTTTATAATAAAATTTTATAGTATTTTTTAAGCAATTAAAGCATGTTGATTTTGGAGCCATACCTAACATCAAAGAACTTTGAAATTTGTCTTTAATTTAAATTTTCTATATATTCCAATTAAAATATTTCTAGCTACCGACGAATATATAACATGCTTTTATTAGTGTGAATCTATTCAATTTTTACTCTTTTCCTTTTTCGTCATGAATCACGTGCTTCATATTCAGCAGCAAGTTTTCGTGCAGCTTGAAGTGGAAAGTGATTTAGCACCTTGGATCTCACCTCTGATTACTTTCTTCAGACTTCTCAGATGCTTTGCTCCAAGTCAGTTTTTCTTCCTGTCTTCCACTCACCACTTCACATTCACCGAGGGGGTAGGTAGCTTGGAGGTGAAGTACAGGAAGAACATCTGCTGCGGTGGCTGGTGTACAGTGAGAGCGATACCTGGAGAAAGAAGCGGGGCTAGGAAGAAGGATGATAAAGGCAGTGCTTGGCTAGGCAGTAATGGCCTGCAGGAAGAAGAATCAAGGAGGCCCACAGGGAGGGCTCGTGAAAGAAAAGGGACCTCGGAGCATTCTGTTTGGGAAACAACTTTTGGTAACATGATTGAGCCCGCTGCCTTGATTCAGAAGAAATCAGAGGAGTAAGTCAAAGCTAAGCTCCACATGGCTTAAGTTCCGATTGTCAGTTAGAAACTAGAAAGAGCATCTGATCAATGTGTAACCACTGCATTGGGAACACCTATGGGTGCTTCCTAGAAATGTGGGATTCCAGACTTACTCAGTCAGAATCTCTAGGAAGAGACCTAGAATCTGCACCTCAACCAACCTCCGAAGTACTTCTGCAGCGTAGAGCTGACATCGGAGAGCTACTGGACTGCTCCAGAGCTTTCCAAATTTTAATGTGGATCTGACAAAAAGGCTAGTTAGTGTGTAGATCCAGGTCCTCTCATCTGAGGTCAGTCTAAGAAGATTTCTGATGAAGCTGTTACTGCTGGTCCACAGAGCACTGTTTAAGAAGCAAAGGCCCGAATGACCTCCAAAGGCTTTTTCATTTTTGTGACAATTGTGTTCATGAGGTCCATTTTCAGAGCAAAAAACCCAAACAGGACTATCTCTTATTGACACCATCCAAGGCTTGTTTATAATTTTAAAATTTAAGATTATTCTGGAAAAACCTGCATAGGGAATGGCTTCCTGACCCTTCCATTAGCAGAATGTATATAGTATTTTTTTCCTAATCATGAATTTTTATATGTCTGTAAGACCAGCGCATCTTTGAATGTTTGCACATACAACACACACACACACACACACACACACACACACACACACACACACACACACTACATCCACATCCACCATCCTTCACAGCTTCTTAGTGGTGGCAAAGCAGGAGAGATTACTGAAAGTGGAGGCCACAAAACATCTTGGCCCCACCCTACCTCCCAGGCTTGTGGAATCCCAGTTTATGCCACATTTAAATAAAGCAAACCCCAGACTCTTAGAGTTCAAGATACAGGAAGTGGCAAAAAGTTCCTGGCAGGCAGCCCCTAGTCCTGAAGCTTGACTTTGGAATTTAAATACACAACTGTCCAGAAAATTGTAATGGTTAGAGAAGTCTGGCCTGTCTTCCACTGGGGTATGTACACATGCTGTGTGTGTGCACATACATGCGCATACATTGGATTTTAAGGGAAGAGGGCAGCATAACAGAATATGGTCAACTGGATGCTGGCCGCAAAGATCTGTGGTTCAATGTCCTGTCATAGGAAGGAGATATGAATGGGAGAGTAGGATGGCACAGAAGTTCCTTTTATCATTTTGATGACTGTGATGATATATATTTTGAGAATTTTAGGCAACAACCACATTTTTGAAGCTCCTTTTATTACATTCTCACAATAACATTGGGAATTTGGTTCTCTGGTTAACTCCATTTATAGATAAGGAAACACAAGTCACAAACTGGTTGAATAATTTTCACAAAGACATACCACAGTGAAGTTCTTGAAGCTTGTAGCAAGCTTAATGCCAAGAGGTGCAGTCTAAAGCCAGTTTCTCTGCATTTCTCAGTGCTCACTATGTCAAATGATGACTGGAATCTGTTCCATTTAGTGTGGTGTCATAGAAAATACCAGAAATCCTGCCACTTAGACGGCTATAGTAGTGTGATTATAAAAGTGGCCTAAGTCTTCCTCTTCTTGTAACCTATCCGTTGCGATGGGGATTTGCAGCAACTGTCAGTAAGAGGAGAAATCTGCTTGCTTGCCCTTGGAATTGCAAATGACCTTCCTACTTATTTTGGCCAAACAAAAAGTAAGTATTGTGTGTTGCACAGATCTTGGTTACAAGGGGCTTTACGTACTTCTGCCAATTCTACTGGAATGCTTACCACATCAGGAAAACTAGAAAAAAAAAATTGACTGGAGAAGAGACACACAGACTCTTTCACTGCTTTAATTAACAACTACCCAGACATCAGACATTGAAGCCATTCTAGCTTCTACCAGACTTGCCAGGAATAAGTGTGGCCAAGGTTGGCGGAACTCTTCTAAGATAAGTGCCTAGATCAGGGATGAGGAATCTTTCAGAGCTTTCAGTGCTACAAAGAGCCCAAGGCAGTACACATGCCATATGTCTACCACCACTGGGCTTCAAGTACGACTATAGCCTTATAGGTAATAACTGTTGCTGTTTAAGGGCAATAAGTTTGGGGTAATGAAGCAAGAGACACATTACATGAACGATGGGAAACTGGCTATATGCTACAGTATTCTGGCAAATAGCATAGATGATACCATCCTCCAAACACTTTGTAGTTTCCTCCATCTTCATTTTGATGTAGTGGGATGCCCCTTTCAGCTTTGTCAAGAGCATGGTGTACTTTCTTTTTCATATTGCAGATGCTTATTCAATGTCTACCACAACCTGGGACTCAGTGTGAACGTGGAGATTCTTGGTCTTCCATCCACAGTGGAGTTTTCTTCTTTTCCCTCCTGCCTTCTAAGGGATATTTGGTAATCCACCAGTGTCTACATGTGGCTTGCCTCTTTGAAGCTTTAATTAGTGGCGTCTTGAATCTTGAGTGACTTAGGAATAGCCTATGAGCTTGACTTTCCAAAACAGACACCCTGAGGGTGTGAAAAATGCTCACTCTCTAAATTCAAGAGCAGGAAAGAGGTCTTTATGCAAATATCCAGGAAGATAGGACATCATTTTGAAACTCACTCTCACTTTGGTAAACACATAAATGACCTGTTGATGACAGACAGATGGCTTGTTTTCTACTGATGATAAAGCTTATCCAAACATTAATAATGTTAATTTGCATGTTGGGTAGAAGAAAATCTAATCTGGTAACTAAGATGTAGGTTCTTTTAACTGCTGGGTGAAGGGATAAGGTTTTCTGTCTCCTAGAAAGGGAAGAAAAAGGATCCCAGTTGTGTTGGTAAGTGCCTCAGTGCAACTCTGCGAATGCCACATGTGTGTGGTTTAGCTGGCGACCGTGGTGTCTGTATGTATGTGGTCATAGATTTGTTATAATCTCTTGTCTGCCAAAGCGAGACCACCAGTTCCATTTTAATTCTAAGTTAACCTCAGGCTGGAGCCAATCCACGCTGCCTGAACATAAACGCTGACACTCGATCCAATCAGCCTCTTGGCCCCACAATTTGTTGTTTTTCTTTTTCTTTTTTTTTCCGAGGGAGTTTGAACATTTGTTAGTAATCCAAAACCAACACTTACACAGGACATAGTGATTACATAATCCTTTATAGGTTCTTATGCTTTCACAGTATTGCAAACTTTGCAGCAGTGGCAAAATCTCTCCAACTGAGGAGTAATTGCTAGATGGTATTTTTGGAGGCAGGGCATCCTGCTGTACTGTGGTGATAATTTAGACTTTTTTGAGAAATACAAATCAATACCCCAATAAGTAAGGGTTCTCTTTATAAAGAATGAGTTCAGATAGGAATCCGTCCACAGTGCCCTTTTAGTTTTGGTTTTGCATTGCTCAAGATTGAACACAGGGCCTTGGACATGCTAGGCAGGCACACAACACCTGAACTCCCCCACAGCCCTACTGTGCCTGTTGAAGAGAGAAAGATGGACCTCTGTGCTTCTACAGACTGTGCAAATACCAGGTGACATTATATGAGAATAAATGAATTGCACCAAGCCCCTTAATTTTAGTATTTTTATTGAAGGCAAAAAAGAAATGAGTCTTTTAAGCTATTCAAACTTGGAACTTAATTATTATCATGCCCCTGGATATGACAGGATTTTCATCCTTAATTCTTAAGTCTGTATTTAGATTTCTTAATTCTAAGACATTCAAGCAATTGTGAGCTTGACAAAGACTTGGAAAATTCATACTCTAATGACGTTCTGTGGCAAGCAGGCATGGTGGTCTATGTCCATTGGTTCAATTATAAAAAGACATTTGAATTAAATGCATTTCTACCCTTGGAGTCATAGTTGTTTTCCAAGACTGCCTGCCATCCTTCCAGAAACTTTGCCTAGTAAGTTTGTAGAAGTAATAGTTAAACGCTTTGTGAAATTGCCAGGGATTCCGCTCTTTATTACTAACCCAGCCTCAGAAATACCACATTGTCATGGGTTTAAAGTAATTTCTACTGGGCTGATGAGAGAATGCCATAGTTAATGACTAAAGACTTTGGCTTTGTTTATTTATTTATTTATTTTATCAGAGATCGAAGTAGGAATATTGCACTTGCCAGGCAGGCGCTTATGCCACTAAGTCATCTCCCCAGCAACTTTTGGAATCTTGAGTGTGATACTAAGAGGAAAGCCAGCACTTTTGGCCATGACACCCAAATTCCTCCTAAGAACTATGTTTAGTTCCTACGGGTTCCCTCTGAGATGGAAATCAGGTGAGATGTCAAGTGCAGAGTGGAAGAAATACTTGTTTTTTAACTCATCCAATGATCTATATAAGGGTTCTGACTGCACCTACACATTTCTAATAGTCAATCATGTGGCCCAGTTTCACTTTCCTTATCTGTAGGAAAATAAGCAATCATTTTATTAATGGATAGTGGAGTGGTAAAGGTTACATAAGATGGCCCATGGCCCATGCTTGACGTGACTTTTTAGGTTACTTCCCTCCTGCCTCCATGACAGAAGATGCTACAAGCATCGAACATAGTATACTAGACTTTCACCATCTGTCATTCAGCTCATCATTTCCCCAATTCTTTCACCTTCAAGGCATCTCCTTTCTGACCATGCTACACACTGTTATGCCCTCATGGCTGGTCTCATTCCCTTGCCCAAAAAAGAGCTTCCCTGTCCATTCAGTGGCCATCTTCCACATGTCCTTGATTATGGGCTTGGCTCAAATATCACTCTGAGAAGCTTTGTCTCAAGTGAGCCATCTTGCCTGACATTCCTCAGCCTTCATTTACATTGCTAGCATAGTGTGTCTAGTCTTGCTGTAGCAGTTGTCTATGCATGAAAACAGGAGATTATTGGAGGCATCACTATCACTGTGACCAATTCATCTCTATATCTTTGTACCTCACTGTGTGATTTCGAGGTTCGTTGTACATTCTTTCAATCAGAATTTTTTTTCTTAAAGAAATATTGTATTTGTGTAGTCATCTTCAGGTTAGGTTGACAAGATGTGCACACAAAAAACCCATGGAACTTTGCTGATAAGAAGAGGTCTAGAATTCCAAGCCAACCTCTTCCTTTAATAGATGAGGAAAATAAAGCCAAGAGAAAATGATAGGCCTGACAAAGTCAACATAGCTTGATAATTCAGAGAAAAATAGATTTGGTTTGTCTGACTTCCAGCCCAGTGGTCTTCCAAGAGCACAACAGCCTTGATGGGGAATAGTTGACTCAGAAACCGGTATCCATTTCCCTTCTTCTGCTGGTAGCCCTTTGATTTTCCTTTGGGGAGTCATACTTGCTCAACTTTGGGCTTCCCAGTCCAGCTCAGAGGGCTATTGCCCTAGCCATAGGAGCGAGCATATGATTTAGGCCAGATGAGAAAACAAGTTTTATACCCTTGGCTGCAGACATTGGGCTATGACAGGCATGAAATGAAGCTTTATTCCGTGATGCTCAGGTCATGAATATTTATTATTATTATTATTGTTATTATTATTGTTATTATTATTACTACTACTACTACTATTATTTTGTGAGGTCTCACTATGCAGCTCAGACTTATAGTGATCCTCCTGTTTACCAGCTTCCAAGTGCTGGGGTTGCAGGCACATGCCACCATGCCTGGACACCATTGCCAGCTCAGCACCCCCACAGGTGGGGTCAGCGTAGCATGCAGTGCTAGGGATCAAAGCCTGGCCCCTGAACTTCCTTAAGCAAATGCTTAGTCCACTGAGCTATACGGCTGGCCCCTCATGACTCTTTCATGAATCTTTACTTGCACTACAGAGAAAGGTCAGTGCAACTGCTAGCCATGAATGAAGATGGTGTTAACTTTGATCTTCTGGGGCTCACCATGTGGAGGGGCTTATTTTGAGGTAAGGCCAACACTAGAAGGAGAAGGAAGTTTAAGAGATAAAAGAAGAAAGGGAGAAGAACTGAGAAAGAAAATGGGAACATAGAGTCTAGATTTAGGATTCTGGAGTGAGTTATTGAAACACAATACCATAGAATTTTCACACACATGCTCCAATAATTCTTTCTTTACTTAAGCTAATTTGATTGAATTTTATTTTGCTTCTAACTGAAAGAGTCCTGAATTACACATCATCTAGTGCCCTTTTTGTTTCTAATTTTGAGAGAGATTCTTGATACCTAGATACTTCTTAAAACTCTCAAGTTTTGAATTTTCTGGCATACTCAAGTGCTACTACATTTGTGAGCTTGTTTCTTCACATGTAAATTGAGAGCAATAAACCTTACTTCATATTTAGAAAGATACAATGAGATACCTTTGTGAATCATGAACGCTGACTGGAAGGTCAATTACTATGATTTCCATGAGTCACACTGTGTTGCACCACACTAGAGGACTCATTACCATGGTGATTCTCTCTGTGCAGGTATATGTGCATGCACACGTGTATAATATCAAGATAGGGTTAAAATTTTAAAGTCACTTTTCAGGCCTGCTATCAAGGCTTCACCATTAAAAGCATAAAATCTTTGTGACAAACTGGCGAAGCAAGTTCTAATATTATTTCCCATGCTATGGATAGAGAAACAGAGATATTCATGAACTAAGGACCTCTCCCATTGTCACATGGTATATTAGCAGCATTTAAAATTTGAGCATCTCTTGTAGCGCCACATGTCTAAAAGCAAGGTATCTAGACAAGACTCGTGTTTTAGTTCTCACTGTATTCCGTTGCTCTTTTCATAGTGCTGGGATTTAGTTCAAGAGGTGATGCTGTCAGCACCAAGTGAGAACTTCTTGAAATTGAACATTTTCAGACCCATCCTGAGAACTACTGACTCAAAATCCCTGGGGATGGAATGCAGCAAGCTATACATTAACAAACCCTTTGGGTGATGCCAATTTAGGGTAAAGTGATCTTTGAATGCCTGCTATGTTGCTAACGACCACTCTACTTGCAGGTATCACTACATAGAAGAAACCAGAAGTGTTTCCTAGGAAGCAATCAAAGATGTAAATAAACACAAAATCCTAGCTGCCAGCTCTGATAATTTGCAGGAAAGAAAAGAGAAATTTGATAGTAGAGCATATGACAAGGTATGAGTTTCAAGTTTGGAGATGAGGGTGGTATCCATTGGAAATAATTTTTCTCTCTTTTTTTTCTAGATGGCATAGGAGGCAATCTGATGGTTCCTGACCTTGGCTGCACATTGTGACCATCTGAAAAGTCTTATAATGTCAGTTCTCAGCCATACCTTGACCAATCAAATCTGAAAGTCATAAGAGTGGTCTAGCCATCAGAATTTTCTTTAAAATATTCCTGGTGATTCTAGTATACAGTCCAAGCTCAAACTTGCTGAGCTTAAGACAGCGGAGGGGGTATTCAGCAGTGAAGCAAGGATGAAAAGCATGAAGCAAGCATCAGGATAGAGGCTTAGGCAGAGCAAGGAAACAAATTAAACTACAACTTAAGACTTGCATGTTCACTGTACATTCATTTAATGTAGTACATGAACTGCGCTGATGAATAAAACAGACGAGTTTCTTATGTAAGCTATGCATGCCTACATTCTAAGTAGAAGGTCTGTTGGGAGGGTACAGGTAGAAAAATGATTATAAAGACAGACGTGAGTGTGTGGTAGAGTAACCTGCCACTTAGTGACATGAAAATTCCAATAGGAAAGGGATAAATGAAGTATAGTGTGTGTAAGGAGACTCACCTGCAGTGGTTCTCAACCTTTCTAATGCCGTGACCCTGCAGTACAGTTCCTCATTTTGCGGTGACCCTAAACCAAAAAATAATTTTGGTGGATACTTAGAAACTATAGTTCCAAATAAATAACATTTTCTGATGGCTTTAGGCAACCCCTGTATTTTGGTCTTTCGAGCCCCGCCGGAGTCCTGACCCACAGGTTGAGAACCGCTGAAAAGTTATTTTCTCAGGCTTTCACAGAAAGCAAACTGGTCAAGCAATGGCCGTGACTCATCCTGCTGACTGACACTGACAACAGTTCTACAAAGCACTGCACATTGTTCCAAAGTTAATCCTGAGGGGATTTGACCTTAGAAGATACAAAAGATGAATGTTTTGTTATACAGGTCTTACTTTAACTTGCCCTTTATCACCCAGCAGGAAAGCTTAATTATGAGACATAAAACACAGAGCTAGATTAGTATAATGAGCTATAAGAGACTTAAATCAACAGCTTCTAACATTGCCAGTTTCACCTGTAACCCAGTGCAAATAAGGAACATTGGACTATGTATACAGTTACTTCTGCACAGTTTGAAGAGAAGAAATTTTTCTTTTTTCTTTTCCTTTCTTATCAATATCGATCAGAAAATTTATCATGTCTACACCCTGTGCTCTGTGTAACTATTATGAGGACAACAATATGCAATGTGTCAATTATTGTGAATGTACTACTATCATGTTTTGAAACTATCATATTGTTATTTCTTATTAAAAGTAATAAAAATAATAATAATAAAAAAAGAAAATTCCAACAATCTTCTATGAAGTGACTAGTAATTGCTTTGCACTGGATAATCTGAAGACAAAACTAAATGTACATGATTTTTCAACTCTCAGCACTCTCAGAATATGCAGAAGCATTCTAGAAGGCAGCTTTCATTTCAATATAAAGTTGTAATATAATTATGGTCATGTACCAAACTGGGGAGAAAACATAAAATAGCTATAACATGTATTAAAAATGGAACTGGTTCTGCTTGACATCTTATTTTCAGGATTAATGAACAGCTTTTCCTGAGTCCACACTTAATGATGAGACTGCAGCTGCTCTCCTAAACAGGATGACTCTGATGTCCTTTGCTCTGGCCTGGCCTTGCGGTTCCCTTGGACCACAGAGTGCAAAAAAGTTGGTGGAATGCCAGGCTAATCATCAAGAAGCCCTGCATGATTCGGCTTCCTCTGGTTCAGCAAGTCCCTTGGAGAGTGACAAAGACCAATAGCCCAGTTTCTACCATGGCCCCCACATGGTACCTTCTAGCCCCAGGGTTAGTTAGAGAATAGTAAGGACCAACCACACCCAAGATGGAGGCTAGTCAGAATAGAAGCCCCCACATGACTCTAGCCTAACCTGACGACCTGCAGAACAGTGGTGGTGGTGGGGTTTGTTGAACAGTAACAGCTAACTAATTAAATAAGGTTTAACAAACTGCAATGTAATTTCACATAACATATTTGGTGAAATGAGGCAGGAGAATCCTTCTAAGTAGTAAGACTTGTCAGAAGAGTGTTAATTAAAATTAAAATGATGGGAAAAAAATTAACAGGCTCATTTCTGAGGGTGGGGGGGGAATAAAAATGAAACCTAATTGATGAGTGTCCCATGGGCAAGAGCTGAACTAGAGATGTGTACAGCTAGCAGCAACACTTGTGGAAAAAGTACAAGGCAAATAGCTTTCTCCATTAATTTCCCTCTGGCAACTGTGTCTTGAATTCTTTGTGATCAGGTTGAGGATAGACTTGTAAGGGTGTTGCTGCATACAGAGTAAGCATTGTGCCCACCAATAAACTCCAATGGTTTCTACTGAAAAAAAAAAAAAAAAAAGTGATGAATGTTATGTTTTTTCTTTCGCAGGAGTGAACCTCTGTTTTTTTTTTTTTTTTTTTTTTTTTAAACAAAACTATAGGTGGATTATCAAATTAACTTCATTCAGAATGAAGACAAGGGTATTTCCCAAAAGTTATCTACCTTGATTGGAATGATAGGCTATAGAAGGCCTGTGAGATAGCTCAGTGGACTAAGTGCCTGCTTAGGCAAGTACAGGGACCAGGGTTTGATCCCCAGTACCACATACAGAGCCAGCCCTTGACCCGGGTGTGCTGAGCCAGCCACGGAGAAGGGGCATGGTGCTGCACATCTGTAATCCCAGGGCTGAGGAGGCTGAAAACAGGAGGATCACTGGGAGTCTGAGCTGCATAGTGAGACACTGTACCAAATACATTAAAAAGAGACAGCATATAAAGAAATATGTTGAGTGTGTTATTGTATAACATATTTTTTACTTTTAATTAAGACTGCAGTGTGTATTTTTGTTCTATCAAAAATAAATCACTGAAACTTGGCCTCTTAATTCAACGGCATGTATGATTTAAGTTTTGAAACTGGACAAATACATTTCTCTCTCTCTCTCTCTCTCTCTCTCTCTCTCTCTGTCTCACTTTGTTTCTGTCTTTCTCTGTCTCTGTCTCTGTCTCTGTCTCTCTTGCTTTCTCTGAATGCATTTACTTTGTTTTCAGTCTTGGTAAACTCAATTAAGCGAATCAGGATCAAAGCAGCGATTTTCTTCATGAAATAACTCCAACTGCATACTGTGTGAATTTTTTCTGCAGCCCTACGTCAGATGCCATTTAATCATGGGCTTTTACTCCAAAAGTAAGGAAGCTGAGTAACTTGTTAGCTGTTTGTCAGAAGAGGACAGGCAACGTAATCCAAACTATAGTTAGCTGTTACTGGTGGTGGTGATGTGAGTCCTATCCCAAGATTGTGTATTCAGAGTTCTGTCATTTTTAAATGTATTTATGTACATGTTACATCTATCTGTGAAGAAACATACATTTCATATGTGATCAGAATTGCAGTGTTGGGTAATAGAAACACAGAAACTAAATTTATTTTGATTTTTCAAAACAGTTATTCGCCAGTTCCAGAAACATCTACTGTTAGTAAGTGAAGTGGTCTCTTATGAGAATTGTGTTGTTTTGCTGACTGGAATGTAGTTGTTCCCTCTCTGTCCACTTTTTCTAGGATTATTCTTACTCTACAGTGGAGCCTCAGGTAATGAGTCAGCTTAGGGCAGCCTGGGACTGGCTCACAGGCCACAGGAAAGTAAGGACTTTGCAGTTGTGCAGGCTGACTTGGACCTCAGGAGACCTGACTTTCCTTCTTGACTTGCCACTCTTCACTGAGTAATCTTGGGTAAGTTAGTAACTACTTTCTGTTTCATTTACAGAATAAGATAGTCGAAGTGGACAAACTTCTATATTTCTATACAGTTATTTATTATGGAAGTTACTGGGCAAAGTTGCACAATAAGGTCACTGTATCTATGATTTTCATTTATTTCATTTCAAGAACACCAGTATTAAAGAGCTTTAGGGTTGCTTTTTCCTCCCTCTACCTCTTCTCACCTGACATTAATAGTCATCTTTATGCTTCAAACTGACAAATCCCTAATGTCTTGGAGTCCATATCCAGCTGGTATTTGCATGTGAATGCTGATCATGAAATAATTTATTTCCGTTTTCCAAGGAAAACTTTGGTCCTTAACAGAGTGTAATTCTACTTTCTGGAGGTATGGGGGTTATACATTCATCTCGTGACTCACTGATTCTGAAATTTCTTATGAGCAGAGCTAGTAGACCTTTTAGGAACTCCACTAAGCCATCTGCACAGAAATGTGTTCATACAAACATTCCACCGAGGAATTTTATTGTTATTTAGAGCACAAGCTACCCATTTAGGAAAAGAAGGCTTTCTTTTTTGGGGAAAGATTTCTGATCAACTTCTGCTAAGGCTTAAGCATGATTTATTAGCTTTAGTTAACCATTTGTTATGTGTTTAAGTCAGAATGAGTTTTCTATTGATTGGATGCCTCCCTTGATTACATTTAATCTTTGGAGTGAATTCTAAGGGTACCAGCAAAAGAGACGATGAGAAATGTGTTTTTCCCCCGGGAAAGCTTGGGGAGAAGGCTTTCTACACATGATCCTCCCTTCTTTTCATGGAGGGAAAAGCCTGGTGCATCTCATCCTGAAGTTCCTGTTATCAGATACACCTTCTCTGGTTTGAAAAAAATGCTTACCAGAAGAATAATTTCCCTAAGAAACCAACCTTTCTGCAACATGTTTACCTCAACCATCCTCATATGACAGTTGGAACAAACAGCTTATGTGGCAAATTCTTGCTGTGTCTATCTGAAGTGCATACTACATTCATGTTTGAAAGTTTGTCACTTTTAGCAAGGACAATTTGAGATACTCTATTCTAGAAGGCTGCTTTCCTTATGTTGAAGTGTGACACCTACACAGAACAGTGAGCATATCTAAGTGCACTGCTTCATGCATTCTACAAACTCAGTACATATAGTGCCAGCCCTCTGACCAGAAGGAGGCTCTCTCCAGCCCCGTGAAGCCCTTTTCCTCCCTTCCTGACCAAGTGTAGCATCTCTTCTGACTTCTCACAGCATACCTTTATGTCACTTATTTTGTTGTTTTAGAACATGAATTGTGTACCATTGTGCTTCAGGGTGTGCCTGTTCTTCTCAACACTATATTTGTGGTTCGTATCACCTCATGGAATCCGGTTATGGAGCTTAGTCTATGCAGTGTAGTCCAGTTCATGCATCTACATCATTCACCTATCCACTCCGCTGTTGATGCACATTTGCTAATTTCCACTTTGGGCTGTTAGGAATCACAGTGCAGGGATCACTCTAATAATCATCTTACAGTGAACACATAGGAATCTCCACATACTTCTCCTGAAAGTATTTACAAGTGGAAATTGCCAGGTCATGGGCATACACTATTTTAAAGTATATACTAGTAGAGTCAAATTGCAAGAACTGATCAAATGACAAAATCAAAAAATCAATTACTTCAAACATGAATGTGTTGTTGGGTAGGAGGGGAAATGAATATTGTGAAGGAATACAACATTTTTGTTCATGCATGGGAATAAGTTATGGGTCTTCTGAGCTGACGTGACCATTCCTATTTCTGAATGGCGGGATGTTGAAACTGCGCTGACATGACCACTTTCTACAAGGATGCTCCAGGTTCGGGGTTCTTGCCACGTAAATTCTTCCAGCATAAACCTTGTAAGGGTTATGGGAAGTGGCATCAGCTCTTTTGTGCTCTTTTCCGGCCCCACGTTGCTCATTCCTCCCTGTGCCCATTTGAGGTAATATACTGACGGTTGTCAAGATGAATCATGGCTGTTTCTCAGACACATGGGCAGCCCAAGTTTGTGACTAATCAACAAACTTCTGGACATAGGGTGAGCCACCTAGAGTCACCCTTGTCCAGGCAAGTTCAGACCTCTGACAGGCTGTACCTCTGACAGGCAGAGGAAAAGCAAGTGTTGGCAGGACAGTTGTGTTTTATTTGCTCCTCTGATTGAAGCCACACTATAACTTTCTCTCACCTCTGTATATTTCTGCCAAAAAGTTGTCTTAGCTTACTCACAGCCCACAATGTTTGTCTACCTGTTTCTGCATGTGTTCCAGAGTCCAGGAGGAAAATGCACAGACGGAAACCCTCAGGGAGCTGTGAACTCAAGGCTAATGCTATTGATCCTGAGCACTATCTTTTTTCCTGCCCACTTCTCATTGTTTTAGGACTCCTCACTCCACTGCGCAGATATCATCAGATTAGGCTCAAGGAAGATGTGTAAGCATTAAAGATAAATGAAAAGCAAGAGATAACAGTATGATTCTTTGGGTACTAGGTACAGATGGTCTTCACAGACGGTTTGGGCTTCCTCAGACTTCCTTGGAACTCACTTTCCTAGTCATGCTAAGTTGATTTTTTCTAGAAATTGCTCAAGAGTTGTGTTCCTGTGGATTAGCAGGTTGCCAGCGCCAAGTGTTTTGCGCTCACCTATGTGCACTGGTTCAGCAACAGTGCCCTAGCACATCTGATATTGCTGGCTCCAGGTAAAACTTTCCTGTGTTTGGGTTTGGTTACATCTCGAGTCCCAGGAATTGGCTCTACACTTTGACCTATCCTTCTGCCTCACTGTCACGAGAGAAAGCCTTGTACTCTCTGCTTGAAAGGGAGTAGAAGTGGGAGTTTAAATTAGCTTGAAAGGACTGGACAATTTCATTCTCACCTACTGAAAGCTCCATGTCTGCTGTAGTGAAACTTTCGGAGGAGTCTCAATTAAGACCAGACAGCTTCATTTAGCTTGTTTTTAATTACAACTGGTTATTTTTTCTGGCACGAAGCCACCTAGGATTTCATCTTTGAGTTTCCAAAATAATATCCAACCACTTCCATAGATTTTCAGTGGTATTAGAATTCCAATGTAGTGGAACCACCTGCTTCCTTCTCCTCCTCCTCCTCCTCCACCTCCTCCTCCTTCTTCCCCTCATTTTTCTTCTTTATGTATATCATTTGAGAGTTTGGAAATTGGAAGGAATTCTCTTAGTGGATTGGGGGAAGTTGGCAGAAATCTGCCTCAAAGGTCTATGAATCATCTCAGGAAGCAAAATTGTTTATTGTAGAACTGGAGAGCTCCAACAGCATGGCCTCAGCCTCATATTCAATGCTGTTTGATTTATAATGAGTTCACACTTAAAAAATAAATGTCACATAAGTTGAAAACATCATAAACCAAAAATGTATTTAATACATCTGAACTACCAGACATCATAGCTATAACTAGTCTAACTTAAGTAGATTACATACGTTAGCCTATACTTGAATACTGTTGTCTGACTCTAAAATAAGGCTTATTTGATAATAAAATGTTAAATAACTGATGTAATTTATTTGATGTTTATTGAATTTAAAGAACAATTGCATAGGTATAATTCTGGACAAGCGTGAAGTTAAGAACTCCTCAATCATGCATCATGGACGGTTCATAAACTCATTGTCTTTATTAAACTTCAGGCTCTCCTAACCTGAACAGTGTTACAAAGACAGTGTTCCCTTTTTAATGGGAAAAGTATAAGGATTGAGGCAGAGATGGAGGAGATAATGTGAGAGACACAAGTGACATTAACCACTACCAGTGCTTTGCAAAGCATTATCTGTGGACCAGTCACAATTGCATCCTTTGAAAACTTCTTAGAAAGACAAAGCTTCTGGATAAGACATTGTGGGACTGGCTCAGAAACCTGTGCTTTAATAAGCCTTTCAGGTAGGTCAATTGCTTTTGCCAGTCCTAAAACAATAAACTTTGAAGAAACATTTTAGTTTTGTTTTGGCCACTTATTTTTTATTTTTAGCAGTGGTACTCTGGAGCACAATGGAGGTGATGGTATACAATAAACGCCCATAAAGTACTAACTGCAGTGTCCATATACCTCGTGCATTAGTCAGCTTTCCTGTCACTGGGACAAATGACCAAATGTATGCTGCCGAGAGGAAGAAGGTCTTATTTTTGTTACTGGTTTCCAAGGTTTCAGCTTATCATCAGCTGGTGCCAAGGCAGGAGCATCATGGAAGAAGGGAATGGCTGAGCAAATCTCTTCACTTCCTAGCAGATAGGAAGCAAAGGCCCTGGAAGAACGCCAGTGAGAACTATATTCTCAACAGTACCTTCCCCATGACCCACCTTCACTGGCTGGACCTGGTTCCTAAGAGCACATTCATCTATGAACATCTGTAGAATAATCCATTGAAGAATATATCATATCCATGAACAATGCACTTTTCTGTGAGTCATGTAATGCAGTAAAATTGATAATTAAGCTTCATTGCCCCATCCAGGCTCTTTTTTCTCCAGGACCAGGCTGGTAAGAGAGCTACTGTGAAGAATATTCAAAATTTATATATGAAGAAAAAAACAACTAAATCTCTAATCTCTCCCTTCAGCAGAAACACATATCAAGCTTGGCTCTCTTTCTTGATTTTTTAAAGAAAGTTTCTAGCTGCTTTTTAGAATCTTTTTTTTCACAGTTTCTGCTAAACAACTTTTTTTATTCTGTTTTCTTATGGAAATTTCTCCAAGGGCACTCTTAATTATAGGCCTTTGTCTAGTGTACACAGCAGCATAAAACTCTGGGTTACAAGTGGAAAGAACTGCATTCGGAGGAAGGTTATCTGACCATTGCTATGTCAACAAGTGGTGATAACTGCTCTGTAGTTTCTCTCCTGCAGGGCGAGCCAAGGACAGAGGGGTTGCTTCCTGAAACAGCGCTGTACTGGTTACAGTGATTAAAGAGGAGAAATAGTGCATCAACAAATTGCCCTGCTATAATTTTCAGGACAAATTCATGGAAAGCTTTGACAATTCTCCATTTCAATATTAGATGATCAACTCTATATGTCTGTCAAGGTTATTATTAATTTACAGCAGTTCAACTCTATTTTAAGCCTGTGCAAAGGTTGTTAAAAGTTATACTTCTACTTCTTGAGTAAGTTGTGATGTTGACTACTCAAAAGAGAGTCAAACTATCAGAACATCTTCATTAAGGTGAACACAGAGTAGAAACTTCGCACTTTCACACAATGTGTGAGGTGAAAAGAATGGTTGGCAATAGAGCACTTGATGTTAGGAAAATACTCAAAATACAAGCAAATGCATTGAAACTTTAGAAATGCTCATTATACACGGGAACAAGGCTTTTAAAGAAAAGGTAGTATAACAGAGACCTCTGGTTATAAATTTCTTATGTAAGTTACAATGAGGGGTAGCTAATTATATCCAGAATAGTCAGGCTAGACTTCAATAATAAATGTAAGTATTCAAACTCAATCTCAAAATAACATTTTCTTTTAATTTTAAAAAATGTATTTAGTACAGTGTCCACAAGGTCTCACTACACAGATCAGATTGGTAGTGATCCTCCTGTTTTTGGCCTCCCAAGCACTAGAATTACAGGCATGCACCACCATGCCCAGTCTCAATGTCAGCCTCAGAATGCCCCGGGGGTAGGGTCCACATGGCAGGTAAGGGATCGAACCCTGGGCAGCTGTGCCCTACCTAAGCAGGTGCTTTAATACACTGAGCTATCTGGCCGGTCCTAATTCTATTTCTTTGAAAGAGGAAACCATGGGAGACCTGAAACATCCTTTCAGAAAAGAAGGCAATGCTGTCATACACTGGTGAGCAGACCCAGGTTGAAAATTGCTTATCTTTGGAATTTGAAAGCTTCACCCCTGGCTGTCATCTTCCCGGGCACCACGTCAGCACTGGTGTAGGGGAGGGCAGAGCTAGGTGATGAGGTCGGAGGCTGTGATCTCCCAGCTTCATTCCCGATCACTACACGGTTTTCCTTTCTTCCCCTGCTGCACCCAGCTGTCTTTATGCGGGCCAGTCTTGGAGCCAGCCTCAACCTTGTGGCCTGGCACCCTGCCATGTCTCCATTGCATCTGTTTGTTTCTTCTCTCCCTGCCAACCAAGCTGAGATTTCCATTAGGGTGAAGGAAGGATACGATCTTGTATTAAATCCAGCTGGTAGGCTCTGAGCTCTGCTTCACACTCACTGGAATAATATTAGGATTAGCTCTCTCCGAGAAGTTTTAAAATATCCTTTGATTGAAGTGACACTGGCATACAATAAAGTGTCAGATACTAAATGTGGAGTTTGATGTGTTATGGAAATATATGTGGCTATCTTACCAATTGAGATATATGACATTTTTATAAGTCCTTGAAGTTCCCTGATGCCTTTTGCAGGGTCTCTCCCCCCACATCCCTCATCTGTGCCCTAGGTAACTGCTGATCCGATTTGTATCAATATAGATTAATTTTATCTGTTCTAGAACTTTACACAAATGGAATCATATTCTACAAACTTCTGTGTCTGGTTTTTTTCACTTAACATAACATAAACATCCAAACGCATGCTGTGGGTGAATGTTTTCTTTGAAAAAGAAAACCATATTATGAAAACAAGGCAGTTACATTGCTTTGCTCAGTAGTTTGTTCTTTTGTATTACTGTGTAGTATTCTATTTTATTAATATGCTCAATCCTCTGTTGATGCATATTTGGGCTATTTCCAGTTTGGCACTCTTATCAGGACAAATTTATATGTCTTGATTTCTTTTGAGTAAATGCCTGGTGTAGAATTTCTTGGTCATATTTAACTCAGGAAGCAGCTGTCAATTGTTTTCAAGAGTGATGTTCACAGAAAATCTATCAGAATTTCAATTCTTCCTCTTCTTGACAACACAAAGGCCTATGACATACAGCATTTTAATTTTGGTTACTAGGTTTAGGTAGCACCTCATTGTGTGACTTAAAAAAAATCCTGTTCCCTATACTTTTATTCTCTTTTGAGTTTTCTTGCTGGTAATTCTAACACAGGGGTTTAACATGCAATGTATGAGTACAGAAATTCTTTCAGTGTGAAGTAGCTTATTTTCATTGTCTGCTAACTATCAGCCTGTGATTAAAGGGTGCTGCTTCTTTTCCCCTCCTTCTAGGTCACACCTACATGAATACATCATCATGCAATGTTTAAATCTTTTTAAAGAAGGAAAAATTGAAGGAAAGCACTGTCTCAGTTCCTTGTGACTGTCGATGTGATGGATTACTATAAACTTTGAGGCCAAAAACTGCAGAATTTGGTGTTATCAGAGTTCCAGGATCTAGAAATGTAAATTCCACCTTTCCGGACTAAGCTGTTATGTCTTCAGGGCCATGATCCTTTGCAAGGCTTCTTGCTTCTTCCAGCTTATGGTAGCTGCTTGTATTTCTTAGTTTATGCCCATGTGGTTCTGTCCTCTACCCAGTCTTCCCATGTCTTAATTCCTCTGTGAGCAGGATAACTCACCTCAGCCATTCTCGTAGATTCATTTGTGATACTGTTTATGTCTTACTGGGTGATCCAGAATAATGCTTTCTCAAGATCCCTAACTTAATCACATCTGCCAAGACTTTTGTTCCAAATAAGCTAATACTTATAGGTTCCAAGGACTCAGTGTGGGAAGTAAGCATTATGCCACCTATTTCAGGCAACCAGCTTGAAGTTGAGTGTACCTAAGTCGATACTATTGATCTCTTGAGGAAATGAGATGGCAAATGTTTGAGCAAAGAGGAAAAAGTACATAAATGCCCAACTTTCATGAGCAATTTCTGCAGATTCCTATGATCCCCTGGAGTCCATTTACAATCAGGAATAAAAAGTTACAAAGATGAGAAATGAAGATCAAACCTTGGGCACATTGCACTGAATTATTTGCTCATACATTTTTTCTGTCCATCTTTTCTCATAGATTCTCTACACATGGAGGGATTTTACCCTAGTGAATTTGGCAAGATGACTTGTGTTGAGCAGAGGCATGCAGGTAGAGATGATGCCAAATCAACTTCAGACCAAGGTTTTAATGGTTGATGAGTTTGTCTTGGTTTCCCTGGAGCTGCAGTGTCTACCATGGAAAGCTCTTGACTGAGGGAGGGGGAAGACTGATAGAGCAAAGCTGATTCTGACCCAAAGTGGTGTCCAGGCTTCTCTCAAGAGGCCTAGCTAAGTCCTCCTGAAATAAGCTGATATGAGGATCATTAAACATGAAATATACCTCTGTTATCAGCTACTGAGAGTATGGCTTGGTTAGGTAGCACTAACACAGAGAAAGCTGATAGATACATCATATCAGAATATCTAGTTTTTCCTCTTATAAGGGATATGGGACAGCCTAGTAATGAAAGTGCATAGTGTTCATTACATTCCACTCCTTAAAATCCTGGGTCACCAGTGAACCAGCCGGGTCCCCATGTTTTCTTCCTTATTGTTCTTAGAAGTGAGTCCAGAAGAGTTTCTAAGTTGAAAGTACAGTAGTCATAAAAATTAATTAGGACACTCTCAGCATTAGGGTCAGTTCCAGACAGAAAAATAAGCCAAATCAGCAAGTTTCCTCACTCACTGCAATGGAAGCCCTGATTTTGCAATATCCAGGGAAAAAAATAAATGAGAGCAACTGCGTCATCTTTTTCCTGGAAATCTGTGGAGCCATATAACAATCCTCTTTCTAATTTTTTGACAGTTCCTGCTTTCAGAAGCGTGTCAGAAAGGAGACTGAGTATAGAGTAGAAGAGTTTGAGGGTTCAAACTGTAAATTGGAAAAGGCTTTTCTCAAGCAGAGGCTGTGTTTTTTTTTCTTTTTTTTTTTGGTAAAATTTCATCATGTGTAGTGCAAATGTTAGTAAAACATGTGTTGATTTGAGACACATTAAGGCACAGATGAGAAAGAAATATAAAAGCAACATACAAAAACCTCATATCCTTCCTCCCAAGATTTTGCCTAATTGCCTTTATCATTTAATGCCCATCAGTTTGCTATAGGCAGGTGGAATCACTAGCAAGCTATAGCCAAGCCTTAATTCAAGAGGAATTTTTATTGTCCTCAAAATTCCATTGCATAGGCTTCTTTAAAGATGATTTTTTTTTTTTTTTTCTGAATGTTAGAAAACAAAGACATTGTAAATTTATAGTTGTTGGGGCCCGGCGGGATGGCTCAGTGGTCTAAAGCGCCTGCTTGGGGAAGTTTGGGCGGCTTCGGGGACCGCGGTTCGATCCCCGGCACCACATGCTGCGCCAGCCCTGCCCTCGGGGTGGGTTGAGCCGGCTATAAAAATGAGTGAATAAACAAACAAAGGTTCTGAAACAGGAAAAAAATAATAAATAAAAATAAAAAATTCTTTAAAAAAAAGTAAATTTATAGTTGTCATAAGAAAATACCTTCCCTGAATCCAGCATTATGGTTCCACTGTAAAACAGACAAATATTGCTTACACAATAATACAAAGAGTTGCTGATATGAAATCAGCTTTAAAATGCAGTGACACAGATAGCGTGATTGATAGAAAGTTAGTAAGTTAGGAGGATGGCTGGCCTTAGTGATGGCAGCACGTATATTACCCTTTATGAGGTGGTTGGTGGAACATGACATTTTTACTGCCAAGCTTCCCTCACCTGTAATAGTGAAGATCTAAACTTTGTTCTATTAGATGTATTTAAAGTCACTAAATTGTATCAGACACAAAAGCGCTTCTGTCTTCTCCAATGTTCCCAGGATAAATTACTACTTTGCATGGTACACTTCAGATCAGGTCTGTTTTGTGTCAGCGCTAAAGGAAAATGGAAAAATAAAGCTAGGGAAGATGCCAAAGTTCACTGATGCAGTAAAAAGTGAAAAGAAAAGCAAAATGACATTCCATTTTCCAAAAGGCTACCAACTCTGCCTTTGATGTCGAGATTGGTCAATTACCATGGAATGTAAAGATGTTCTGTAGTCTTTAAATTGTCATTTCCCCCATCCTGGAGATGGCAGTGCATTTCCTGTTTTAGTGAAGCAAGATAAATTAGGCTCAGGAGTCTCCTTGGAAAGGCACTTTCATTTCCATGAAATACTGACTATCTTCCTCTCTAATGAATACACTTTTCAAAACCTTTTACCTGCTTGTGTGTCACTGTCTCACAAGGTTGTTATGCTTTTGGTAGTTTTGCTCCATTCAAAGGCAACATAATTTTTAATATTTAAGAAGCTACGGGCTACTTTATGCTGAATTTAGAATGATAGTAATGTTCAGCATGAATATGCTTCTTAAGAAATTCAAGACACGTAACACAAAAAGTATGGATGTTATTTAAAACATCTGCTTTATTGGGTGTATCATCTCTAATTCTCAGGAAAAAAAAAAAGAATGCACTTGGTGAAGACCCTTGCCAGGCTCTCAGATCCTACCTGACTGTTTAGCACATATGCCAAAAACAGGTCTCAGGACTATGTACTTTGCTTTAAACAATTGCGTGCAAACTTGCTAAACATAGGCAACTGAAGCCCAGCAAGGTGGCCCGATCTGGAGGGTCTCACTCTTCCGTGGGAGGCCTTCATTCTAAGTCTGGTTCCATCTGGTTTTGTTCACCTCACAAAGTTTACATTATTTGGTTACAAACCAGTCAGGGTCAAATTTATTCACAGTTATTTCCCAGTGAAGTGGTGAATGTCGTGGTCTGACTGATCATCTGGCTGGATTGCTTCTTCCTCTTCAGAGAGTCTCCTGTGTCCCATCTGCAAGTTAAGTTCCTCTCGAAAGACTGAGCTGATCTTGTTCTTAGGGTTTCAGCACCATGGAAAATGTACTATGAATGTGACTATCATTACCTATGTCACTTGTTTTTGAGCCAGCCTAAACCTTGGTCTCATTTTCCATTCTAGGTTTCTCTCATGCCAGCTTGTACTTGAGTCCCTGTTTTAACAAATTCCTGGTACCAATGTGCAACATGCCTGAATTCTGCATCCTGCACATCCACTGAAAGGCCTGGTGCCCCCACTCCTCAGCTATACATGCATCACTGGTCTCGCATCCAAGTACTAACCAGGACCGACCCTGCTCAGCTTTCGAGATCAGACGAGATAGGGCGCGCTCAGGGTGGTACGGCTGTAGACAACAAGCATCACTGGTAATAGTCATTGTTGCCATAGTCATTTACAGAAGCATGCTTACTCTAGGATCTACTGTTAAGTATAGTAAATGCTTTCTCATTGGTGTGTACCAGAAATTACACTGTTTAGTCAATGACCTAGTTTCTTCTTACTATCCTTACAATAAACGTCAATTATTAATAAAATTGAACAAAGAGAAATCTATCTATCTACAATAGATGTTATACATATTAGTAGGTGCTTGTCTGCACTTATGACACAGAGTGGAGACTGTGGCTCAAAGTGACAGAAATACAGAGGCTCAATGAAGGGGCACAATTTCTTGGTGGTGGCTAAGAAGAAATGAATTTTCTACTTCCCTAGGATTTCCAGATTAGTATTATTTCATGTTTGGTTGAGTGTCTTTGTTCTAAGAATGGCGTGGTTTTCCACTTTCATGATGCCAAACCCTATTTTAGTGAACTCTAATAAGGTTAAAGACAAAAGTCATTTTCCTATGGAATACATGGTATTTGTAAGACATTAAGTATTCAGTAATGATTAGCAGAATAAATCAATGGCAGGAGCCTTCTAAATACACCCCATGAAATCCTGTTTCCATTTTTCCTCATTTGTGTTGCACAATATTATCCTCATTTCAACCCTAAATCTATTTTCCCAGAAACAGTGAGTGGTTTTCTACAAGTATGCTATTTCTGGGATCTTGTTTGGCTCTAGTTTATTATTTTTTTAAAGAGATTTGTCTTTTTAGATTTGAGTAGCAGCTGCTTTTTTGAATGATATACAGGACTACACATGCTTTTTCTTGACTTGTTGCTTTTCTCTCAGTCTCTCGGGAATCGATGGGGAGGACTGTGGCTGATGGCATGTGAGCATTTCCCTTGCCCTCCTCGACACTTTCATATGATGAGCATATTTATTTAGGAATATCTTAATTCCCCATGTTTTTCTTTGTAACAAATCTATTTAACAAGCCCCTTTCCTATTCCTCTGTACTGTTTCCCATTATTTTACCATCTAACATTCCCTCTTCTTCCACTCATGTGGATACATTGATCATTATTTTCTCTCTTTATAGAGGGAATTAAATTTATTGATATTCTGTTATAAGCCAAACTATACCCAAAAACCTTTCCATATGTTTCCTCTTAAATTCATGCAGTCTTTTGAGATGAGAGTTTCTTTGGAGGTGAAGACAGAGGTACAGTATTGTAAAGCGATTTGCACAGCCTGACACCCTGAGCTAGACCCCTGAGCTCCAGCCTCACTCCTACATCTGTGACGAATGATAGAGAAGACATAAAATGTCTTGTTTGACATTCTCATATTGACAGAACCATCACTGTTCTCATTCGTCCAGTTCAGAAGCAGGGAAGGTAGAACTGGAACAGCTCAAATGAGTAGGAGAAACAGAAGGCAAAGAAAGCTCAGACTTCTTCGTTTTCCTCCACTTGCAGAAGGCCTTTCAAGACTGCTCTGTGTGGTTAATTCTCTCAAATTCCCAGTGGACAAATTCTCGAACTTTGCTACCTTTCAAATCCTCTACCTAATCCAACCCTTCTGGCTCCTGCTAAGTAACTACCAAATATTCTGCTGTTAATATTAGAGAGCCATCAGGCATCTAACTCTCAGTAGATGATCATGTGTATATCATCACTTCCTTGGATAAATGAAGCTCTTTGTGCATCTGGCCACATGAACCCTAGTTTTCTTTCCTTGCCAGCCAAACAATTTGCCACAGAGCCTCAAATACTTCTGCCTTACCTGTGGGTACTCTTCGCTACCCTCCACCGTACTGTTTGATCTGGCTCTGCTTGTACAGTTACTGGACATGCCCTTAAGAAGGCCACCACCAACCTCTCTGGGATCACTTTCATTGTTCTGTAGCACGAGAGTGGTGATCATTCCACCTTTACAACCTGTTTATTTCCAGATCTCTCTGACATTTGTATGACCCAATTTTTCCTTTATGCTTTTTTTTATGGGCTTATTCTTGGACGTTTACTGATTGCTAAAACGTAAACATTTTGCAGTTGCCAATGTTCTGGCCTCAACCATCCTTCCCTAGTAGAACTTACTGTCACGGTTCAACCACCACCTACCAATTGCAACTGTCTCCTCCTTTAAGTATTAGATTTATATGTGCCAATAACTGCGAGACTTTGCCTTTTCCATGTCCAACAGATACTTCAATTTCTGTCCATTTTCTCAAACCCTTCTAGGCCCACTTTTCCTTCTGTCAAACCTTTCTCAGTTGAAAATATCCCTGTTTGTCTGGCTACATGAACCGACATCCAAGGAGCTACTCCTAAATATTTTTCCATTTCCTTCTGCCAATCCTGATTCATCCCACTAAACCGCTCAGTCTCCTGCCTCATCTATTTTCAGATTCTCCTCTATCCGTCTATGATTTCCATTTGATTTTTCATCGATAGTGTCAATGAGGAGCCATTAAGCTTGGTCTAGTTCCCCTTTCTGTTACATTGATATTTGCTGGAAAAAAAAAAAAAGAGGCAAAATGCGGTGTGCCTCTCACTGACTTATGGTCAGTCGGTGACTTCCCCTCACAGACATGTCAAAATACAGCACAGCCTGCTTGGAGGGGGCACCCTCAGCATGCAACACCTGCCTTTTCCAACTTGGAATGGCCTTTGCTTCTGATCTATCCTTATCTTCCTTACGCCCCGAGTCACTTCTGTACTTGAAGGGTCAGGCAACAAATGATTTCTTCCATGAAGCCTTTTCTAAATCCCCAACCTAACCCCAGTAGTATCCAGATATTGTGTCTGTCACACTATCCAGGCCTCAAGAGGAACTCAATAAAATTTTTCCTTAAATCTTCCCAAACTTTTTAACCATATCCCTGTCTCTTTCTTTCCAATCGCATCTCTTTTTTTATTACTTTTGATAAGAACTAAGAATGTGACTGTTTCAAAACATGTTAGTAATACACTTCCAAAAATTGATACAATGCATGTTGCTGTTCTGGTAGTAGTTACTCAGAGCACAGGATGCAGACATGCTAATTTTTCTAATCATTATTGGTAGAAAATTTTCTTCTTATTGGACTAACAGAAAGTAGCTATATACATAGTCCAATATTTCATAATCTCAGTGGGTTGTTGGCAGAAATGGCAATGTCAGAAGCTTCTTATTTAAGCCTTTTACAGCTCAGTATTCTAATCTAGCTTTACTTTTTATGCCTCATGGTTAATCCAGTTATATATCTTAACTTCAAGAAAATGTGGAATGTTTAAGACAATTCTTAAATCTTCTTGACATAGGTTGATTTTTTGTGCACTGACTCTATCCTCCTTTTCTCTCGGTTACCCTAGAGTCTCCTCCAAAAGAGGAACAAAGTAACACCACTAGCAATAGTAGCAGCTGTAATAATCCAATAAATGGCAAACGTTAGGTGGGTGGGGAAGATAGGCATAGCAAATAAATTTTTGTTGTCTATGTTATTAACTGGTGGCATAAAGTAATAATGGATTAAGTTTATTTTTAAGCAGTCACTGGGGAATCATTAGAAAAACATACATTAAAAATGATGAATATGTTATTTGGGAAGGAACAGAGGTGTGAGGAATGAGAAATGGATGATTTCCCTAAGGATGCATTTAATTCCATTGTAAATATGACTTTGTTGCCAAGGCTATGTAATCTAAGGTAAGTGAGTTAAAAGGAGAACTAATACTATCTCTCAGGGTTTCTATAATTCAGAGAGTTAGTATATACCAAGGTGCGCTGTGATTTCTAGTACATTTCAAATATCCTAATATTTCATTTAGAGTTTGGATTACTCCCACGTAAATTTAAAATGCTGTCTTTGTCATCCACTGTATATTTTGCAATCATTTTGTCTTTGAAATGTTTATGAATATTAGCATTTCCAGGACAGATTGGTTTTCTTTAACCCAACATTAACAAAGAACAATATATAATATCAATATCATCACTTACCCTTATCACTGGTGGAGAGAGATTCATTTGATAGGCTTTTTTTTTACAATGTTTTCAGTTTTTATAAGGAGGGGGTGATGGATATTACGGCAAATGTTGAAAGGGCAGAAAGAGTGCTTACCCTGTGGGTGATCAGTACACATGGACATTTGACTCCACTTGTGAGAAGCATGTGCAATGAGCCCAGAAATGCAGTTGCTAAATTTTAATAACAAAATATTTCTTTATTGAAAAAAACACCTTTGTGTGGAATCAAGATGTGAAGTGTACAGTGTTGGGAGATTTTACTGTTTTGTTAATATTTACCCAAGTGGCATGGTGTCTCCAGGAGAGAGAAGAAAACTATGCTAATTCCTTCAAAGATTAGTTTAGCCCATATCATCACATAAATATTTTTTTTTCCTCAAGTATAGTCAGAGCATGTAAACATTTCTTTAAAACCTCAGGTGAGTAGGTGGTGATTTGACCATCATCCAACTACAGAGAATATTTTGTGATAACTTTAATGGAGCAATTATTTGATAATAGTTTTGTTCTGGTTATTAAAGTGTAAAATCTCATGCGTTTATAAAGAATTCATCTTTTCCTTTGATGACCCTGTCTTTTCAGTGTGGTTTTAAGCTCCTATCTGTTACACATAGTATTTTAATGGTGCTTTCTCTCTCTCTCTCTCTCTCTCTCTCTCTCTCTGTTTCTAAACATGTGACAGATTCTGCACTAGTGATACGACTTAGTCATTTAATAAAATAAACAAGACTTCTTCTTAATTACTTTAGTAGGGCCCCAGCTGGGGTCCATCTCAGACAATCTTTAGTTCATCAGATAAAGGAGAATTGTTTAAAGTTGTACTGGGTTTCTTATAAGCAACTCACCAACTTCTAAAAGGTTTATCTATGTGTTAATTTCTGACAAACATAAAATACTAGAGTAGAATCAAAATAAAATATGTTTGGAGACTTCTCTCTGTTCAAATGATGTGTTTACCACCTTGGTGAACCTGTAGATAGTTTTTTATTTGCTCTCTTCAGTTAGCAATTGTAACATTTAAATAAGTATTTTCAGGTAACTTTTATATGGAAGATTTGCTAAGTGTCTAAAATCAGGAATTATAAAAGCAGCGCAGGGTTATAAAGTTCATTTCAGTGAATTAGTGAAGTAGGGACAGATGAAAACACGGAGAAAGACACATAAAAAACAATAGAGACAACGGAGACCTCTGCGTTATGTCTGGGCCCTTTTAGTCACTCATCACATGTTACTACATCTAAGTATTCTGCAAAAAGAATGCTATTTGTAGAGAAAATCAAGTTATAAGGACTGATTCCAGCGACACAGACATATTTGAACATTCACAAACAGAGAGCAATCTCTGCTACTATAGAAAATTTAAATGATCTGAAGGAAGAAGAAAAAGACCTGCAGAGAGACATAATCCTCTCTCCCCCAGAAGTTCTGTTTTGCATTTTTTTGTATTTCTTTTTGTCTGAAGATGTGTTGACTCTTCTATTTAGTTTTCAAATCTTTTTCTTGTATTTTATTTATTTTTATATGTTGAAAATTATAGTCGCTTTAGAATTACTTATGGAAATACTTATTTGAAATGCAGAAAAGTATAGAAATCATAAATATATGTATACCTGACTGAATTTCCATGCAGTGAATCACTCATTTTATCAACTGCTTCACAGCTATTTGTATTCAGGAAGAATTAAATGCCACTGCTTAAAAGACCTTCTTCTAAGACCCACAGTAAAGATATCTCCTTCCACTGGGACAGACTTCTTACTGGTGCCTGAAAGTCAGTAGGGGATCTCAGTCAGAGGACTAGCATGACAATCAACTCAGATATAGACACCTTGAGAAGGCAACACTGTCACTAGGAAGAGTGTTGAGAAAATGACCTTAAATACTTAAAGAACAGCCATGAGGGGTGAGCATTGGCAACCCCTCCAGAGCAGTAGCACTATTGAACCTTGGACAAAAATGGGTATCAGAGATGAATTTACACTTCTTAAAGGAAGAAATCCAAAAGGCTAGTAAATATAAATAAATTATAATTTTCAGCATTTACTATACATACCATGTGTTTAGATCTAGGATGTTCCCTCAAGTTGTAGTGTGTATGGAAGGTGATTTGGCCATGGAGGTACTGTGCTTACCAGTGAATTAATGTGCTAGTAGGCTAATAGAAGGAATGTTCTTGGGGTGCAGACCCAGAATCCAATGTTCTCTCTGTCCCAGGCTCCTCCCTTTCTCTCTGCAGCAAACGCATATTAGAGTACCCAAGAAACAGCCGCTCATGAGGAAGAGCCTGGCAGGTCCCTAGAAGACACTCTAATAATAAAGTAATAGTTAACACTCACATCCAATTGTGTATACATACATGCCTCACAACACTCTCTGACCATGAAAAATAAGCTTTCATGGTCACATTTGTAGAAGAAAAAAGAAGAACATAAAGGGGGGAGATTTGAGAGGGGGTGAGAAGGAAGTCGAGAAAGAGGAAAATAGAAAAAGAGTTAAATGAACACTGGAAAGGATAGAGGGAGGCTGATGGAATAGAAACACTAAGTTAATTTAGCATGTCCTACAAGAAATCATTGATGTGATTGAACTAATGTGACTGAACGAAACATTATAAGATACACTAGAAGTAAAATCAGTAAGCAGCACTCTTGTGCTCATGGATGTAAGGTATTTTACTAGGTGTAAAGGTTTGCATATTTTTGATTTCCACTTTCATAATGACTGATGATATTGCACATCTTTTCATGTGCTTGGGGACAATTGAGTATTATCTTTGGAGAAATAGCCATTCAAGTCTTTGCCTGTGTAGTAGATTGCTAACTGGTAGCCAACTAAGTGTGGTGCTGGGTGTGGGAGGGCCACTTGAGGACTGTTGCCAGCAGCATAAAGGCAGAACTGAAGAAGCTGTAGGGAAGCAGTTAGGGATGCTGTTTGGAGCTGTTGGAAGCTGCAGACTTGTTTCTGCGATGTTCTGCTAGAAGACCTTGTCATTCTGACTTTCCTGATGAACTTGGCTGTTCTTGTTGCTGGAGCAGCTCTTGAACTTCACTGTTAGTAACAACAGCTGTGGTTTATTTTAAGGAAGCTCTGGTCCTCACCCTGCGCATCGCTTCCTGGCTCCAGAGGGAAAGATGGTACACTGCTCAGCCTCATGGAGACACTTGTCACATTAGCTCTCCTGAGCTTGGGACCTCATAGTCGCTGAGGATAGCTGTGGTGCTGTTTTAGGGAGCTCTGGCTCTTACATTGAGTGCTACTTCCTACCTCCCGTTCAGATCCCTCTGCCCACTAGCACAGATCTTTTGTCCTATTGGCACAGAGTTTCCAGCTCCCACCACTGACTGATCTTTGGACTTTCCCAGTGCATATCCGTGAAGTAGGGCTGCATGAGACATGGTCATGGTCTCTACACCTCCAACTGGACTTGTGGGGAGTATTGTTATGAGCTCTAGCTTTTCAGCTGGAATCATTCAGGATATTAGGATCCAGGCACTCAACTGGATTCTTTGGTGTTTAGTGTGTGGTCAGATTTCCTGCACTCCTTGTATGTGATTCTTTGGGTAATTCATTATAAAATAATCTTCTAAAATGTGTCTTGTATTGCATTGCTTCCCTTGCAAAATTCCAATATTGACAGCCCCTTTGAAATTAGATTCTCTTTTATGGTTGAATTTTAAGAACTCTTAACTCTTCACTCTGGGTACTAGATTTTTTTTTTTTTTTTCCTGAAGGAAGCATTTTTCTAATTACTGAATAGTATCAAAATTCTCTGTAAAATGGGCCAGTGAGATGGTTCAGAGGAATAAAGTGCCTGCTTAGGGAAGTTTAGGCAATCATAGGGACTGTGGTTTTATCTCTGGTACCACATGCCATGCCAGCCCTGTTCCCAGGGCGGACAGAGTGGGTCAGAGTACACAAGTAGTGGTTCTGACTGTATTCCTAGCCCTGGGGGGGGGGGGCTGAAAGCAGGAGGATCACCATGAATCCGAGCTGCATGCTGAGACCCTGCAACAACCAAATACACACACACACACACACACATACACACACACACACACACAACAACAACAACAAAACTTCTGTAAGAAAGTTTCTTCCAGTGTCGATTCCACATTCTTTTTTTTTTTTTTTTTTTTTTGGG
>PVJA010010838.1:0-31975 GCA_004027025.1 Myocastor coypus
TTGTTAGTGTCAGCCTTCGGGACGAGTCACGGCCATTGCTTGGCCATTTTGCTTTCTGTGAAAGCCTGAGAGAATGTTTTTCTCTGGGTGACTCTCCTTAGACGCACTGCAGTTCATTCATCCCTTTCCTCTGAGGTCCCATAATCTCCTTGACCAGGAAATTTGGGACATCTCTGAGTTATAGGATATTACAGCACAGTTTCTCTTATATCCTGGGTCTTTATTGACCTTGAAGGGCTAGGGCCAAAATATTTGCTATCTTATAGCCCTTCTTTTTCTCCAATTTTTGGTCTGTTAACTTACATTTTTAACAGTTTTTACTTGTAGTTTTCCTAAATTTATTTTAAAATTAAACAATTTTCTATAACACTGCTGTAAACATAGATTTGTTGTTTGCTGTGTATTCTGAGAAAGCTTACTCTAGGCTTAACTGTTACCCAGACAAAGCTTTTGAAATTACAATGTGCAATTACCCTTCATTGTAAACAAAAGCAAGTCCTCTAAATGTCTTAGGTGATAACTTGTGGATTAGCTGCTCATAGTGCATACATTCAACAAAGATAAGACTATGCACTTAGTTTCTGTAATGAACTTTCAAGCATTAGAATATTAGAAATGTATATCAATTTTTCACAGTAAAAGTTGTCATCAATATTTGGCCTCTAATTATTAAACATGACAGCTATGTCTTATTTAGAAGGCATAAGTCTGCAGATTATACTATATATGCCATAATGTTTTTTACCCTGTGTGATACTTACTGTACAAATCACATTCTTCTCATATTTTATACTTCTGTACAGCTACAAGTTTTGCATTTCTTCCTTAGTAGTTATGCTCTAAGTTGTTATTATAATCTTGTATAATAAAATAAAATGCTGGCAAATGTGCATGAAACTACTCACTATAAAAAGAGAGATTGTTTAATTTAGAGAACTATTTATTCTCTTGCTTCTCCACAAAAAGCATCACTTCATTTACCCAAGTGCTATTTTTCTGCTTCTAGCTCTTAAGCAAATATTGGCAGTTAAGAACACTGTCTCTCCTTCAATGGATCAAGCCAAATATAACTGCAGCCCAGAAAAGACATCCTGTCCCTTTTGCAACAGCCAGAATTCTCCTCTCAGTTCCAAAAAATAGAGAGTGCAAATATCATAATAGATTTTTGTCTTACATCAATAATCAGTGCTAATAAAAATAATGCCTGAAGGAAGGTGCTGAGAGACCACATGAAATGGTATGATAACTTCAAAGAGGAAAACATTAATTTGCAATATCCAAGAGTATATTTAGATGGCACTGACAATGTGTAGGAAGCTTGGGAGTGGAGTAGCTTGCTTTCATAGGAAAGGAATGGCCTAGCCTGGGAATTCTGTTGGCAGACATCATCGCTTTAAAATGCACAGAGGATGTCTATCTTACAAAGCAATAAGTATAATATTTTACATTTTTCATTTTATGATAGGAATCAGTTATTATACCGAGGAAAATTGTCTTGCTTTTCTCATCACTCATCTCACTTCTGTTAGACAGCGCTATGTAGAAGTTTGCATATTACCTTGGGACTTATATGGGTTTCTATGGTTTGCAAAGTACTTTCACATGCATCACTGACTTTAATCTTCATGACAGCCATGTAGGGTATTATGAATATCTCTATCTAAGAAAAACTGAGCATCAAAGAAGATTAGTGAATGGCCAACATTCACATAGTCACTAAAGACTAATGCCAAGTCTGGGACCCTGAACCTCAGTGCCCAAATCCAGAAGGGTTTCTCTCCTTCCTCACACCATGACATGTCCTTCCTTCTTATGATTAGCTCAGTACCACTTCATAGTTTTCTACAGTCCAGCCTACATCAGAGAGTTGCTTTTTATAATATCAGATTAAGCCACACATAATTATCAAGTTAGGGTTTAAGTAGAATATAAACTGACTTATATAAATTAAACTAACACTTAGGGAACTGCTGTAAAGATATTTAATTATTTGAAATAAGGTTCATACGTACATTTTGTATTTTCATGCCATAGTGTAAAGCTTTAGTTCTGTTAGATTTCACTATGCTAGACATAAGATCGTTTTTCAATTGGATGGGTGCGAGTGAACCCATTCAAATGAGATCATCCAATGAATTGTTTTGAATGAAACTTGTAGTTTTCTAACCTCTAATTCAATAAAGTGAGTGCAGAAGTGTTCACTTGTGTGAACAAAATGCAAGTGGTTCAGCAGAGAAAAGGTTCTTGCAGGCAGGATTGTCAGACTTCACAAATAATAGTGCCCTTCTGCAGCAACTCTGGATGCAGACAGAGGGAGGAGTGAGGGGTCATGCTCAGAATGCGCTCATTTCCTGCCCTCTCCCCAGAGAGGCATAGCTATCATAAAAAGGCCCTGCAGTGAACTTTTCTGATTTTCAAAATAATCCTTTTCAACTTTTAAAGGATCGGTAAAATTTAGGCTTGATCTTTCTTTTCAAAAAACAAAGTCATCAATCATTTTTTTAAAAATCACACCACTCAAACTGAAGTCTAATAATTTTTGCTCACAATAATGACTCTAAAAACCTTATGGATTTAAAAAACACAGTACCTTTGACTCAGTTTAAAGGGTACAAGAAAAATAAGAGTAGGAATAGTGTGAAATATCAAACTATGTGATGATATGTACTAATGGTGATGCTTTAAGATTCAGCATTCCCATTACAATAAATTCTGAGGGATAAACATAAATTTACTTACTTACTTTCTTACTTACTTAGTACAGGGTCAACAGAGTCTCATTACACTAATTGGACTCTTAATGATCCTTCCTTTCTCAGCCTGCCAAGCTCTAGGATTACAGGTGCACACCATCAGGCCCAGGCTCAATTGCTGTCTCAGCATGCCCTGGGGGAGGGGCCGGCACCATATGTGGTGCCAGGGATCAAACCCCATCCCCTGTGTCTGCCTGAGCAGGGCCTTTCACTGGGTGAGCTGTCTTGCTGACCCTAACCATATATTTTAGATACTCTCAGAATTTGATTTTAAGCTACATTGTAATTTAATAATTTAACTATTAAGCTCAATTTAATATTTATCTGTTCTCCTTCATTCACGCAGTCACCTCGAATGGAAGCACAAATCTTCAGATTCCCTGCTTCCAAGCAGTTAGTGCTTTCTACTCCACCCCACACCCCCGCACAACTGTCTTAGCATTATTACAGTTCTATGTACTTTTGAGGTTGGTGTATTCCTTTGGAATTTTAAGTCTGAAGAGAGTAATAAATATGCCAATTAGTCTTGAACATGGAAAAGGGTTGGATCTCCCCCCTTCTAATTCCAATACAGTGACACAATACCATTAATGTTTCTGCTCCATATTCCTGTTTCCTCTTGAACACCTTTAGGCAGTAACAATAACCACAGTGTATTAAATTTAAATCAAGTTTTAGGAGTACTTTAAGGAAAAAAAAAAAAGCAGCATATGGTGATCTCCTTAAACAGTGTGGGGATCACCAAGGACCTGTTTTACTGGAGCTCTGACTTGTCCATATCTAAGTGGTCCAGGTTTTCATTAACATTTGTCAAATCCTCCTGCAGAGACACCAAGCTGCTGGTCTCTCCTGAGTAAGCACATCTTTTGGAACTTTGTTAATCAGATCTCTGGTAGACCAGAAAGAAAGGATACTCAATAAATGATTCAGGACTTTATCATTCATTTTCCTTGCCAAGAAAGGAAAATCAAAGTCTTCAGGGGTCTGAGAAGGACACATATGTACACATGTATTTACTTGAAGTATAGCACAAATTCCCAGGACTGCTAGGAGTATAAGAGCACTGTTTTGCGGTCATATTTGGCAACAGCACTGGAGATTCAATATCGTGACGGGAAAATATTGCAAGCATTGAAATAAATTAAATAAGACCTTTATTTATGCACCACGAATGTTTCAAATAACTCATAAAAGTTTTAAAAATGTCCGCAAGTCCATGGACATCAGCTTGAAATATATTAAGTTTGACCTACAAGAATCCCTATTTGGAAAAAGTAAAAAAAAAAAAAAAAAAAGTTTTTAAATTAAATGGAAACAAGATGCTAAATTTTGTCACCTACCTCCACATGGAATTCTCAAAGGTAAGTTTCAGAGACTCTCTGCTAATGTCATTTTACGTATTCCCTAATTAGCTCAATAGTGGTGTTACACACCATTTGAGCTCAAACAGTTTCAGATGACAGTGATGAACTGCAAAACCTTTGTAATACGAAAATATTATTTTCTGATTTATTACTTGTTATAAAAAGCAGAAGGGTTCAAGCCTTTAAAACTCGAACATGTTGTTTAACATAATTATTTGATTAGATATAAGTCATCATGTTTACTTTTCTGGAAAGACCAGTACTACTTTCATAGATATATATTTTTTTCTGTAGTGCATAACCATTTGGAAAACTCTGCTAATTAAAATATCTGATAAGGGCTGGGGAGATAGCTCCGTGTGCAAGTGCCTGCCTGGTAAGTCCAAGGTCATGAGGTTGAACCCCGGTCCCTATCAATCAATCAATCAATCAATCAATAAAATAGCTGCTAAAGTACCAAAATATTAAAGAAAAAGACAATTAAAAGAAACTATACTTCCTTTTGCAAAATAAACACTGTCTATTGCACCCTAAAAACAGAAGCTACTAGGCTTGGCTGAATTAAAGCAATACAGATTGTAAGACTTGTAAAAATTCTAAATTTTTATCATTTTTATATAGCTGTAAGTCTAGCTATATTTCAGGTTCATTAACTATAAAAAAATACAAATTTTTCCTCACAGAATTCTTTGACAAAATCAAAGAGAAACTAACCTCCATCAGGTGTCTGTCCAAAGTTTCTTATATGCAAATTTTCACTTATTTAATTAATAAACTATGTCATGTAATACAGATCTTGAAGTGAATCTGCATAAACAGAAAAAAAGATAAATTTGTGTACTGTGTACAAATAGTCATTCGTGTTTCCTTCACATCTCATTGAGCCCAGTTTCTTAGGGTAGAGGAGATCACAGGCGGAAACTGCATAGCAGCATGTCAGGATCCCCAGAAAGAGTTCTCTAACAGAATTTTATCATAAAATGTGACTGAAGTTAACTAGATGGACGCACCCAAGGAATAATGTTACTCTGAATTACATCACCAGAATAAGTTATGACAGGAATCACACTCAACTGTCCTTTTTCCTGCATTACTCCGAATTTTGATTTTCAGGATGAACTCAAAAAGTATCAGATGGCTGTGATGAATTGCAAATGCTTTATAAAGTGAAAATAATATTTTCTAATTCATCACTTGTTCTAGAAATGGACGATTTTCAGCCTATAAAAATCATACGTGTTTTTATGCCATTATTTGATTAGATATAGGTCATCATGTTATTTATTCTGGAAACGCCAGTTCTGTCACAAACATTTTTCCCCTTTTTGTACTGTATACTTATTGTAGGACATTAATTGATTGGTCCACATATTATTTTACACAGAGTATAAGTGCAAAATTCTAGATTGTAAGTAGAAGCAATTATTAGGTAACAGTTACAGGCAAGGGCATGAACCTCATTAAGGTGGTGTACAAGGGTCACTGAGATTGTGATATAGGGGAAATGAAACTCCAGACCTGAAATGTACTTGTGGTAAGTTCATATTATCTAAAACTGAAGAATGAATTTTAGGAAAAAAAGAGGCTAAGAGCAGAATTTTTGCTAGGGGTAAGAAAGCTTCTGTCTGAAAGGGACAGAAGGAGGGCTCCAACAGGTTGTTCCCAGGAAGTAATCTCTTCCAGGGACTTTTCTAGTGTAATATCAAGGTCTAAGGTGGTAGAGAACATGAAACTCGCTGAGGTAGGCATGAAGTGGGACAAAACTATGTTCAACCAATGATATTACAAGCACTGTTGCTCAGGTAAAATTGATTAAATCCAGTATCAAATAAGGATTTGAGGAAGTGAGTCACATAGCCAGTGGGCATGAATAGGAGACAGGGTCTCTTACCATTGGGGGTTGGTCCAGTGACTCTGCTGAGCTCTTTCAGGGTGATTGATACCTACTTATAATATCAACCCCTGATGCCCATCTTTAGGTAAGTATTTGTGTTTGTTTACGGTTTTGTTGTGAGGTCTGGCCCAGTAGGAAGGGTTTGTCTCTTCCAAAGTTGGAAAGTCACCTAGTCTTCCATATTGTGTCCTTGAGTGCCTAGTCCTGTCTGACTACCTATAATATTTTAATCTAATTCAGCTACCTACAACAATTGCACTAGAACTTGGCTTGCTTGCAAGCGTTCCTACAGAGCTCTAGATGGCTGAAGTGTGCTCAACTCCTTTCAGCGGCGTGAAGAACAAGGCTTCAATTTTCTCTAACCTCTGTCTCTACATTCACCAAATGGGCTTAAGAAGAAGGGGCAGAGAGGAGAGGGGAGAGGGAAAGAGGGAGAGAAAGAAGAAAGAGAAAAGGGAAAAGGGAAATGGGGAGAGGGGAGGGCGTACAGAGAGAGAGAGACAGAGACAGAGAGCGAGAGAGAAAGAGAGAGAGAGACAAAGAGAAAAAGAATTGAGCTGTCCTAAGATTTATTGTTTTTATCTACTTTTAAGAAAATGCTTATTAAGTAGTTCTTAAAACATGACAAAAGAAATACTAAAGTAAAGGCTGGAAGGGAAAATAGAAGGTGAAATATAAAAGTAAATACTGTAGGGATAAATAAGAGGGGATCCCTTTAATTTTCTTTTTTAATTTTTTTGTGGGACCTGGGTTCAAACTCATGATCTTACACTTACCAGGCAAGCACTTGTGCCTTGGATCTATCTCCCTGCCCTCTAGAGGGGATCCCTTTCATCCAGTTCATTGGGTATTTCTTTAATTCATCCTTTAGGTCAACACATTTAATCTTGTCTTGTGACAGTGAACAAACCAAAGGCCTTTTGCAAAGATTTAGAACAGTAGCCAGATTTGAGGTGTGTGCTTTCATTAGGTGAAGAGAGAAAGAATGTTCTCTATAGAAAGTAAAATGCACCATTAGCCCATGATCAAAGGAAACATACAGTAAAGTAAGAATCATTCTTTTTGTCTAAAATATAGAGAAACATCAAGCAATGAAGAAATTGTATCTTGAGTGTTCAGTTGTTGGAGGCTTGCCGTGAGAGTTTTAAACCATCATGGCTGGAAAATCTGAGGAAATGTTCCAAATAATATTTGAATGCTCTTAGTTCTAAATCTAGATAAACCTCTTTTCTGAAAGATACAAAAATCACCCAGCATATTTCCGCAGAACTGACTTAAGTTTTGAGAATAGTTTGGCATGTGGACCCACAAGACAACTACTAATCCATTCCTTCCAATAATATCATCCAACAATAGCCGTGGCTGGTTCTATCCCATTAGTTTTCTTGAGGAAGATCAGGACTATCCAAGTTCCTCAAAGACGGGCTTGTTTGCAAATTTCTCGAGTCAGATTGTGGTAAATGCATGCTCCATGGAGTTCATGTTTGTGGCTGGCTGGGAAAGGGAGTGGAGTGTTAGCAGACCTTGTTAGTTTTTCTCTGCATGAAAATATTCAGTCTTAATCAGAGCTCTTTGGTCACTTGCCACTAAAAAAAAAAAAAAAAAAAAAGAACTAGGAGAGGAGGTTGGCTGCAGATAGTCTTTTAAGAATTAAAAATAATCTAAAGCTTAAAATACAGACATTAGCTAGGTCTTCTAGGGAAACTGGTCTCCAGTGTGCCGCATAGGGTATGGTACAACTAAAAATAAAAAACCCTCATAAAAACATTTTTTAAACAAGTAAGTCATACTTGTTCATGAGTTATTTAATTCCTCTGGTAGTTTCTTGATTTTTATACTTCCTCCACAAGCCATGAAAAAAGTTGGCCAACTCAGTCTCTAAAAGAGTTAGTTGATTAAACTAACAGGAATGTCTTCTAATATGGAAACACAATAAAATGAGCCCAGAGAAATCGAAGGCAAGCTTAATGGTTACATAAATGTTTCAGGTCATGGTATTTCTTTAAAGATCAGTGATACAGCTCAGGGGCAGAATGCTTGCGTCCTGAGCAGGCCACAGGGCTCTTGGATTGATCTTCAACACCACAAGATAAAATATGTAGTCATAAATATTGCATATTATATTTTAATTATTTGTGCAAGTTTTCTTCTGTTTGAAGGATTCAATAAGTACATCAACTAGGATTACAAAACAATAAATATTGAAGACAAGACTTAAAAAGTAATTATGGGACTTCTGGATAGATTGTAATTCTAAAGGAAAACTATTAACTTGATGTGCCACGGCCAGTGTCATAAATGCTACAGTTTTGGCAAGAGGCAGTGTTCTTTTCTAGCTGCAATTTGCAAACACAGACCTGAGGTCAGCGATGTCTCACCACATCATTAAGTCCCTATTGTTGATGCCTTTTACTGTGTTCTTATAAAAACTAGTTTAGAAAGCATTCCTGGGTTTTTTTTTTTTTTTTTGAGTAATATTTATTGCAATGGTAAAATGATCACATAAAAAGCTTAAATATTTACTGTATATTTTTGAGAAGTCTCTTACTTTACACCCGCATTGGATTGACCATTGGTGGACAATGGGGAAACACTGCGTTGAACTGAGCCAGCCTGGTACTGAGGGTGGGAGACCCATCTGAGGATCGCTACCTGCAGCATAAGAGACAAAACTGAAGAAGGCCGGTGGTAAGGCTGTGGAGAAGCTGTGGAGAAGCCACTGGGAGCTCTTGGTTCTCTTGGAGGAGCTGTCCTTCTGGCTTTCCTGATGCACTTGGCTCATCTCACTCTCAAAGGAGCTCAGGACCTCGTTGTCACTGAGAATGGCTATGGTTCTCTTTGGGAGGCCCTGCTCTGGTCCTTATTTTGGGCATGCTTCCTGGCTCTGGAAGAGAAGATAATAGACTGTTCAGTCTTCTGAAGAAGTTTGTCCTGCTGGCTTTCCTGAGTGAAGCTTGGCTGCTCTTATCATCAGAGGAACAGGGGATCTCACTGTCTCAGAGGATGGTTGTGGTGTTTTTCAGGAAACGCTGGTGCCTACGTGGAGCCTGGCTTCCTGGCCTCAGTGAGGATGCCTCAGCCTGGTAGCACAGATCTTTCATCCTGTTGGCACAGACATTTTAGCTTCCAGAACTGAACTTTTGGCTTTCCCAGCACAGATCCATGAAAGAGGCCTGCATGAGACGTAGGCACAGGCTCTACCCCTCCAGCTGGGAGGGTGGGAGGCATGATGATGGGCTTCCGGTCTTCATCTGAGCTCGTGTAGGACATTAGAATCCATGCCCTCAGCTGGGTTCTTTTGGTCTTGTACATGGGGACAGATTTCCTGCACTCTTTGTGTATGATACTTCAGGAGACTACAGTAAATAATCTTATCAAACATGTGTCCTATATTGCACTGTTGCTCTTTCAAAACCCCAAACTATAATAATACCATTAATTTCAGCAGATTGAGTATCAGTCGCTGAGCCACGGCTATAGGTGTGAGAACACTGGATCCGGCTTGTACCCGCTTCTCTTTGCTCAGCTCTACTTCCCATGAAGACACACGTGTGGAATATTCACTTTTGAATAACTAGAGAAATCGTCACAAATCATTCAGTGGTTTCAGTGGTCAGCATATTGGACTTGATATAACAAGTGCTACAGTTAATCTAATTTTACTAGAAAATTAGTACTAGTAAAGACCTAATATGCCCATGTTACAAAAGAGTAAATTAAATTTCAAAAATAGAATAAATCTGTCAAGATTTACTCCACACCACCAACCACGCACAATCCAGTAACTCTATAGCCTCATTCGTTGGGGTCCTCCTCAGGCTCTGTGCTTTTTCATTTAATTCCAAAGAATTCTTAAGGGACACACACCACTGGGAACCCTGTACAACACAGAATAAAATAGCATTTGTCTGTCAAACATAAATATATGAACAGGCAGAAAAGTTGTACTTAGAAAAGGTCACATGTCTCGCAAACTTCCTGCGTACCTCAGTATTAGATGGCGCTGCAGAAATTACGTCATTAAAGTACATGCGAATGTTAGAGAATTTCATGCTTCCATTTGTATCTGTCTGTACTCAAGACAAAAGCTGGTTTTTCCCCTTATTAATTCGAGGAAGTAGGTCCAGTCTTATTAAACTTTTTTTTTTTCTTTTCTTGTACTAGGAATTATACTCAAGGTCTTATTTTCAAGGCAGGCACTTGTATTGCTGAGCTACGTCTCTAGCTTGGTCTTACCAAACTTAGCAATTTGCCCCGAAATATCTATTTTTGGCATAGGAAAGGCTCAGTCTCGTAATTTTAAGTCATTTTATGATTTCACTAACTGCTCATCTTCTTCACTTGGTGCTTTTCTAGCAATGGTACTGGCAAAGTACAACCAGAAATGGTAACTTAGCACTGTAAGTAATTCCAGGTTATAGTACTACGATACACAGTACCACACAGGGACCTCCAGCTCTGGTCTTCCTGAGCCTACTCTGGAGACATTGCTGCTGTCCGGTGGTAAGGATAGCAGAGTGGCAACAATGAGAGTCCTTCCTGGGTGTGTCTGTCAGCATTCACCGCAGTCCCATTCATGTTGACATGCATTCATAGAGCTGGGGCACAAGGAAATGAAAGAACATGACTAAGGACACAAAGATCCTCATTGCTGTGCAAGGGTTCAAGAGCTGGTCATCAAGAGCTTACCCGTTCTGCTCTCAAGGACCCTTGCAATGTGAATTAACAATGAGGGCTATAAAGTGGAAAGACTGTGGAAGCGTAAAACCACACACTGGGTCAATTTTAGGACCTGAGACATCCTAGCTGTGCTTCTCTCAGCATCATAGGCCCGCACCGCTACTGTGACAATCACTTGTAGCCCCACAAGGGGCTTCTAGTGCTGGCTGCTTTGGTCCTCTTGTGACATAGGGGCACCTGGGACTCCTTCCTGTTTTTAGAGTTTATGGAAAGGATCTATCCTTAGCATTGGGGATCTGATTTTTGTAGCAAGACATGACAGGTCCACTTGGTGCTTGAGCTTGCTCATGAAAGTATGTGAGAGTTAAGCCCAGGGAACACTTTGGACTAAAGAGAACCAAGCAACAGAAAAATAAGTTGGTTCCCTTCACAACCCTGATAGGCCAATCCAGGAGCTCATCAGGAGAGGAGAGAAAGGAAGAAGGAAGAGGAGGAGAGAGAAAACAGAAAGGAAAGGAGGGAAGGGGACTGGAGGGGAGAGAAAGGGGAAGGCAAAGGAGGGGAGGGGAGGGCAGGGGAGGGGAGGAGAAAAGAGGAGAAGAGAAGAGAAAAGAGAAGAGAAGAGAGAAGAGAAGAGAAGAGAAGAGAAGAGAAGAGAAGAGAAGAGAAGAGAAGAGAAGAGAAGAGAAGAGAAGAGAAGAGAAGTCCACGAAGACCACTGAGTCCACTGAGCTATCTTTCTGGCCCTTAAAGTCACCCTTCTTAAATAATGTTCTATTAGCTTTTCATTTTTGAAACTCAGAATTCTTTTCAACCTGACCTTCCTTTTCTTTCTCCCTTCCTTTTCTGTTTTCTTTGTATTTCTTTTCTTTCTCTGTTCTTTCCTTCCCTCCCCTCTCCTCCCCTCTCCTCCCCTCCCCTCCTCTGTCCTCTGTCCTCTCCTCTCCTCTCCTCTCCTCTGCTCTCCTCTCCTCTCCTCTGTGTAGTGAAAGCTGCATGATGAAAACTGCGCAGTGAAAACTTTGGATGTAGATTTTCTCAGTATATATATTTTCAAAGTATTTGGTATGGGGCCTCACTATGCAGCTGAGACTCATAGTTGTCCTCCTGTTTTCAGCCTCCCCAGCCCTGGGATTACAGGTGTGCAGCACAAGGCTCCAACTCTGGCTGGCTCAGCAGGAGGTGCTGGAGGTCAAAGCCCACTCCCTGTTCTTGCCTAAGCAGGACTTACTTGGCTAGGCTACCTTGCCGGCCCAGTGGTCTCAATTTTGTCTCACTGCTCTGCAACGTCTGAGCTGTCCCACTGAATTCTCTGTGATGCAATTTTCTCTTTATTAAATTCTCAGATAATAGTAAGTGTAGCATAATACTGATACACAACTAAACATGGTAATACTTGTGAAACATTTTAAGCAGTCTTAAGTACTTTCATTTAAAAAAATGTCTATTTGACAAGTGACAAAATCATCTCAAGCCAAATTACAAATTCGGGTGCCATAGTTTGTAGTTACCAAAGTGTCTGTCTTCTAGTATGGAAACAAAAGTAGGAGGCCAATGGTTAGAAACTACTGCTCAAGGCACATAGACATTAGGAGTACAAAGCAGAATTTAGGAGCTTGGACCTGATGATTGTTAAGTAGTATTTCAATAGTAACCTAAAATATGGGCAAACCAGTTTTATAGCATAGCTAAGTTTTAAAATATGTAACAAAGCACAGAAGCATACAAATCCTGTTCAGTGAATTGGTCTCCAGGGATTTTACATGGAAAACGCAATGCAACCATGAGTGAAATGATGAGCTCGTACCTGTGCCATGGATACTGAGTTCACCGTGGCTCTCCTGACTTTATGTGGACAAGTGGAACATATCGAGCAGCAAGAGGGTACACGAAGGAAATGTCAAAAGCCTAAGAACAAGGAGTTTCTATTGCATGAAAACTTGGCCAGACACTTGAGGTCTACTTCTTTAGGAAAGAGGGTCAGAATGGCAGCTTTGGTACTTGTCCTGACATACAAGTCATATTATTTTTATTGTTTGGGTATTGGTATTTTTTACATTAAGCTTCTTTAACTGAATCTATCCTCATGTTCACTTTTCTTTAAAAAAAAATAATCAACGACACTTTAAATATATGCCCAAAGACTAAAACCTCACAATGGTGCATGGAAATTTAATAATAGCAAGATTCCTGAAAATATTTACACCCCGGCACTGTGTCTGTAATGGTTCTTCCAGACAAATAGAAAATCCAGAATTTTACACAGGGTATTTGCACCATATTAAATAACAGGTATCTGTATTTTTTGGATATTATTTCTGAGACAGTTTTGGGATTTGTTAAATAAATTTACATTTGAAATCATTAAGTCTTGTTCATAATTCCATAGGCTAAAAAAAAGTATAATAGAAGATGAAAAATACCTAATCCCGCTTGAAGAGTGCTTTTATATTTGCTTATGTTAGAAAAACAACCATCTTTCAAGGGAGACTGCTCTGGAGATTCTTGGTGAGGGATTTGTCCTACCCCTGACCTCCGCACGCCCCCACTGCCTCCCACACAAACTCGGCTTCCCCTTTGACCTCAGGAGACCTAGTAGTCTGTTTCTCATTTGTAGTTCTTCCTTTAGCTAACTTAACAAGATTTTCTGACTGATCTGCTCACCACAGCTCTCCTCCCCCTTCCTGGCTGAACAAGGTGGGCATTTCATTAGATTCTCATATGCTTCTGGGACAGCTTCGAGAAGATGCGGCGCTTGAGGGCTGGCTCCAGTTGCTGATCCGCCCTGATGATGGCGGATACAGTGTGACAGCCGCTACATGCGCCGTATTGTTGGCCAAGCAGCAGCGCAGGGCGAGGACTGCTTTCACTTCTATTCTTGACCTAGATGATGATAGTAGCAGACATTGATATTGGTACCAAGATGACTTTAGCAAGAGAATGTTTTGTATAAAACACAAGATTACCTTTAAGTGTATCCAAAGATACCATCATTCATGTTGCAGTTTCCTATACTAACAAATTTACCATAGGTAAATGTCATATTTATATCAATTGTGTGTATATATATATAAAATGCATCAGTTTAAGTAATTAATATTTAATAAAAATATATGTCTATAAACAGCCATGCATATTTTTATATGCCAGAACTAACATCATACAATTATATATACCATTTATTATACATGCTATACATAAGGATATGCAGGATACATGATAAGGCACTACCTAAGAAGATAAACATCATATGAAGGTGCCTTAGAGACATAAATTCAAAATCAGATAATCATCCTACAAATGAAATACGTATTTAAAAATGACATATATAGGTACAAAAACCTTGCACAAATTTTAGGACTGGGATACAATTGACAGACATGAAAGATTTCCTTATTTGAAATTTTAATGATATTATCAACTGGTGGCTAAAAATATTAAACCAGTGCTTTTGTTTGAAAATTCAGTGTATGAGGTGTGCCTGAAAATTACACTAAATGGTTGACTTGTTAAAAACGTATAGTAGCGATGCACTGGGATTAAGCTCTGTCAATACCCTTCCACTCACTTCTAACACACTTATGCCGTCGTTCTCGCCACTTTCTGAAGCGGTTCTAAAAGTTCTCTTATGAGAGTCGTTAGCTGTATCCACATGTGGACCTTGATGTCCTGAATTTATTGAAAATTTTGATCATTTATGGCCAACTTGACTTCAGAAAGAAGCCAGAACGCACATGGCGCCATATCTGTGAGTAAGGGGAAGTCCTGGTGACGTCACCCTGAGCTTGCTCTCCATGGGGTGCCGCCTACACGGGCCCTCAGAATGTGTTAACTCTAATTTATAAAGACACTTAGGAAGGAGAATTTCCAGTGCTGCTCAGAAAAAAGCAAGAATGATAGCATAAGTGTATTGGAAGAGAAGAGGAATATATTTTGAAAGGATTACTAGCCATGTGACTTTTACTATAATAATTTTTAAAAATTTAAACATTCACCATATGTTTTGATCACCCACTGAATATTTTATAGTAATATAAATAACAAAGTAGTTGAGTGAGTTAAGAATTGTAATTGGGTTCTAGCTTTATTTTTCTTTTGGGAGCACATAGTTTGTTTGTTACCCAATGGCATAATAACTTGGTGTGGTTTGATAAATGTATATGAAATAAATTTGGGGAGCATAGCATGAAATTTTCTGATATAAGTCAAACCTAATGTGTAACAGCTGAGGAAAATTTGTTAAAATTTCATCAAAAACATATACCAATGTCATCAGCAAAACCTTTGCTACCTTCTCTCAGGTATTCACCAATTCTGCTTTTGATATCTGTAGCAAAGTAAGCACATCAGTTATTCCGCTCCTGTGTGGCTAACTAGGCAGAGTTGCCTGTAGTGTATAAAAGACCAACAATTTCAAGAGACAAATGCCACCATGGATTCTTAGATTATCTACACATACAGATATTTATTTTAAATGTACACTTGTTTGAGAAGAGTAGCTAACACATTTCATTTATTGTAAACATATGTGTGTGTGTGTTCCTAAATCATAAATATATTTATCATCTTGGGCTTAGATTGAATCACTTTTAGAAGCACAACTATATCCTTCTGGGACAGTCAGCCATCTCTGAGTGAAAACTGAGTACTCATAGAGACCCATTTGCTCTGTGGACTCTCTGCCTAATATGAATATATTTCCCTAGGTGGTTTGTTTATACTTCTAGAATGTTGTGCATATAAATCAGAATCACACCCAACTGTCAGCATTATCCTTTCTTCCCTGGTGGTTCGTACTGATACCACACGCTGCTAGACCTCACAACTCTCTAAGCTGAAAATGAAGTATTAAATACCATGGTCATTGGTAGCCAGAGGTGAAGCATAGAAAGGAGAAGTTAATGTTTTTAAATGCACCATGTATCTGGGCACATGCTTTTATAAAAATCGCAAAAGGGAAATGCAACATAACAATTATGAGTCTGCACAGAACTTCTCAGGAACGTATTCTACTCAAACTATAAGAATGACATCACTGCCAGAGTCCTACTGCCTACTTTGATCATCAAGGAATAATGCCACAATTGTTGGGCTTCAGCCCCTTGACAGGATTTGGAAGAGAATTTGGATTCTTGAATATTGTTTAGTAGCTTGAACTATAAAGGATATTACCCTACAATAAAGCAACATTGTTTTACAGACAATGTTAACTTTGTGATTAATGAGGCGGTGGATGAGGAACATATGACTGTTTCCAGGTTCATTCCAGCATTTTTCTTAACTCCAACCTCAGCCAAAGCTGTCAGTAGTAACGACAAGATGAACAGATAATGTTTCACCTGCAAGTGCAGATCTTGACTGCAACTTAAAATTTGCAAAACTTCCACTAAACATAGCTCTTATGCAAGGCCAAGATGTTTTTTTCTTCCTTCCAAAAAGCTTAAAAACAAATGGGATTGCAAATCTCTGAGGAGGAAAAGAAGCAGTTTGCTTGGTATTCTTGGAGCTCTTTAGAATGCAGGCTGATGAGCTGACTGACTGCCCTGGCTGAGCCTGGAGAATGACACTAAAGAATCTTGTATGAAGAAGAATCTGAATAGCAAATATTTGAGTGACACAGTCTTTCAAAGTGTTGGAGCCTACAATGATTGGTGAAAACAATTTCAGAGAGCTGTAGGAAATTATGTCATCTCACTGTAGACTTTAAACTCCTTGAGGTTAAGGACTATGTTTAGTCAAGCTTGTGATTCTCAGAGTATTCAGTACTCACCACTTAGCCTTTTATAGGTGGAACTCTGGCTCAGGGAAGGCAGTGACAGTCACAATGTCATACAAAGTCATTTTGCATGAATGATTTTTACCCCTATTGTTTCATTTAGGAAGAATAATGAACCACATAAATATTTATGAGGAAGTAAATTGAATGGAAATATATTTTCTAACAGGAAAGAAATGCATCTAAACATAGATGTTTTTAATTAGCAAGTTACTTGAAGCCAAATCCTAATCTGTAAAGTAAAATCATAGCATTCAATGTGGGAGCTCTTTTCTAGTACACTAACTCTAAAGTTACTATATCTGAGAACTGAGAAACATTTCAAATGTCACAGACTCAACTTGTGATTTTACTCTTAAGAAAATAAAATGTGGCACCAACCTAAGAATAGTTGTGTTGCTAAATTCCAAAGAGAGTGAACTGTGACAATGGATTTCATGTTGATTTTTCTCCTGAAAAATATGCTTGTCTGATTTTTAAAGAACATTACTATAGTGGCCATATTTTTTGACACTGGTCAACTAAACATTGTTGCAATGATATTAACTTCCATGTTATAAATATCAGCTTAAACACTATAAATGCAACTTCATCAAACCTAAATGTTTGATCCATCCCTTTGATTATGTGAGTTTCTTATTTTGGTAGACATTTCCGCATGTTGAAGCCAACAGAGTGGACTTGTAAGTCACCTCTGAATGAAAGAAAGTAGGAAAGTAATCAATGTCAAATCTGGCAACCTGTTTTTCAGTTCTGCAGAAAGCTCCTTATGTTTGTCATCTGTTTTGCTAACATGAACACATTTAATTTTTCTCCGTGTAAGCTCTCAAGTAACAGTCATGGTTTGCACATCTATATGACAATGTAGTCATTAAAATATTTCACTTTATTAAATACAAATCTATTGCTGTTTTTCACCTCACTTAGATTATTTTCTGATCAAACTCAGAGAGACAAAATTGCAGTATAAGAAAAGGATAGTAAAATTATTTGAAAAGCAGGATTCATTGAAAACTGAAAGAACTTACAAATATAAGTAGCCAAATTTTCCACAGAAGTTGCAAACAGATATATCCACTTCTCCTCTACAAGCCATGATCTCACACTCTGAAGTCAGCTTTCAACTTACAAGACTGTGTCAGCAGTGATTAGATTTTAATCATCACAATAAGTAACATGCTGATTCTGAGTTAAACTGGAATGAAGGAAAAATCTGGTTTAGGAAGAAGAATATTAATAAAAATATGCATAAAGTGGGAACACATTTTGAAATAGAAACCTAGTATCACTTTAGGATCACCTTTATCTTGTAGGCATGGACAGCAAACCTTTATTGAGGTTCCTTATGATATGAATAAGGAAAGGATGTTGAGGAAAAATTGCAGAAGTCAACGTAAGAGTTTCCAAAGCAGCATCTATGATTTCAAAGATTCCTGTGAGGTCATATTAACCCACATATGGATTAGATCATTCTTGACATTTTACTGAAAGTCATGAACTATAACTTTCATGAAAGTGAGTCTCAGAAGATAATGACCTTTAAAAATCAGACAAGTATATTTTTCAGAAGAAAAGTAATTATTGTTAGTTGTCGTGTTGTTTTTTTCTGTAATTTAGCAACATAACATTTTATTAAGAGTAAAATCACAAGTTGCGTCTGTAACACTTGAAATGTTTCTCCGTTCTTAAATATTATCACTTTAGAGTTAGTGTGCTCAAAAGATCTTCCACATTTAATGCTATGATTTCACTGTACAGAGTAGGATTTGGCTTCAAAGAAAGGTTCCTTTCTTTCCCAATTTATGTGTGTGTTATAAGAAGCTCTAATTAGAGTAGGACATAGATAGGGTGGTAGCAATTCTTCTTTTATTTTTGGAGTATAAAATCACTACCACTTAATATTCTGTATGCAAAATAATATTAAACTGAATATTCTATATTCAATTTTCAAATTTAGAAGAAAAATAAAAATCTGAATTTGTGGTAGTGGTTGTGTTTTGTCTTTGTCCTCTTTGCTTCAGTTTTGCTTTTTTGGGGAGAAATCCTTTCCATCTTGGTGTATAGTCTCTAAGAAGTGGGTGAAGCATTGAGACAAAAATGAGCGCTCTTCCTTTTTTCAAACCTTGGAAGTTTTTAATAAATCATGTCTTCTGGACCTTGAATGATTCTGCAACACATATCTAAGTTTGTGAAATATATTTAAAACAAAATAACTGAAGATTTGTGCCACTTCAAGGACTTTGCTTGTCACATACCTTAATTCAGTGTTTAAGCTTGACTTTATTGTTATTATCATTGTTACTCTTCCTATATAATGAATGAGAAAATGGAGCCAGAGTTAGTGTGGCCGACAAGTTGAGCCATGATCAAAACTCAAAAATTCAGAATCTAGAGATGACCTCTTCCCCATCGTGATGTATTTCTTACTTGAGAATCTACTTATGCAAATATTCCACTAATCTGAAGGTACTTTTCTAATGAATGTTCTAAGTCTGGGCCAATCAGGTACAAACAAGGAAATTATTCTTCTATGATTACTTGTTTTTCAAAATGAGTTGGTTTTTTTGTTTTGTTTTGTTTTGTTTGTTTGTTTTCTGGCTCAGCCTGTTCTGAGTGTGGGGCTCACACAGCATGTGCTTTCAGGTACCAAACTGCGGTCCCTGCACTTGCCTAAGCGTTCCTAAGCAAGTGCTTTAGACCACTTAACCATCTCAAACAAAAATGAGCTTGTTTTCAAGCCCATTCTTAGCCATTTTCTATATTAAGAATCGCAGTGTTCAAATAAGAAATAGCTGAGAACATCAAATTAAGAAAAATTAATGAAGCATTAAAATAAACCATGAAATGAAAACAACAAAATCAAAATTAAAATAACAGAGGAAAATATAACTCAGAAAATTAGATGGGCATTGTGGTCCACTCCTATAATCACAGAATTTGGGAAGGTGACACAGGAGGATTTATGTGTGTTCACATATATCAGGTCAGCCTGGGCTACATAGTGGGTTCAAGACTAATCTAAACTTCATAGTGAGATCCTGCCTCAAAACAGCAAAAATGGTGAAACCAGCCAACCACCTAATAAGCAAAATCAGCAACAACAAGAAAAAAGACAGTCTTTTACTTATAGTAGCTGGATGCCATTTAATTAACAAACTAAAGTGGACCACAGAATCTGCCTCATAAATAGCAACGGATGCTGACGTCAAATAATTATTACTCCACTTGTATTGTCTTGTTCTTTGATCCTACCATGGTTCGGGCATAGCTATATTCATGAAAATAAGATATATTTAATGTAAACAAATCAAATTTGGGAGATGGAAATTCAAGAAAAGTGTCTATTTTCATTAGAACAAAAAATATCCTTTAGTTTGCAAATTGAAAGAAAATTTCGATGTCTTCTTGGGTACCTAGTATGTCTTTCAGGCTAGTTACTAAAATAGCCCCAAACATAAATAGACCATGGTGTTCTCTGAGCCAATAAAGGGAAATTTGTTACAAGATACCAAATTCATTGTCATTATTTCAAGAAAATAGTACTGCCTTTATACTCCAGACAGTCATTATTGACACCTTCTCTCTTTCTTTTCCAATTGTGTTTTTCTTCTTTTTCAAAAGCATATGCCATACAACATGAGTCAATTTTCATATATATCTGTATATATCTATATATAGATATATATAGATTCGCAAGATCCTTGGTATTTTTTATTTGTTTTTTTATTATTATTATTTTTTTCCCTTGGTAATTTTGATATCCCACTAAGATAAATGAGCTTCTGTATACAGCCCATTTGTTTAACTTGGGGCCACCTAGAAATAAATCACTTCTTATTGGACTGAAATCCCCAAGGATGAAAGAGAGAATTTGCATGCACACCCATGCACTTTAAGAGACATGTATCCTCTGGAGATATTAATTCTCTTTTCTCAGGTATCCATTCACATAATTTTTTTAAAAAAAACCTATTTGCAATGTTAGTTTAATCATGTGTCTGAATTAAATACAACTCTAACCTAGCTTGCAAAATGAAGATAAAAGTATAGAGAGAACCATGGCCTAGAATAAGGAAAAACCTCATTTCAGATATCTAATTTCCTGTCTTATACATGACCTTGAACAAATCACTTAATTTATCAGGCTTTAATTTTCCTATCTATACTAGGGAGAGGTAAAGTTTGGTAATTTCAAAGGGTCCTGTAATAAGAAGGTCCATATCTCTCTCATGTATCATTGAAAACACATTGAAATGCTTAACTGCCTTTGTATTCTTTCTAAACTGGCTGTGGATCAGACTGCAAAGTGATCACTGAAGCAAAGCAGCCAGTGCACTACAGAAACCAGGAGCGTCCGGCACATGCACACAATGTGTCCATGACTTTCCTGTCTGCTGACAGACATCAGATCTTGTCGCTAGTGCACTCAATGGGGTGCAAAATCCTGTGGAATTTGCTGAGCTGCACAAGGCACCACACATAACGATGGGAACCTCAGACACCAGCCACGTCAAATGTTGTCATCACCGATCGTGTTCCTGTTCGCACTCCAAAGCCAGCCAGAAGGTCTGGTTTTTATATTAAAGCAAAGACTGTCCAGATTAGATCAGATCTGAATCAATTATGTTGACTTAATCAAGACCTTCTTAATTTTCCGGGAAATGATTTTAAAAAAAAAGTATTCACCTGACGTAATCATTTTCATTCTAAAGTTAATGCACTAGGGTCCTAATTTGTCATGCTGTTCATCACATGGAGTAGGTACTAGAAATTTACTCGTGTAAATAACTTTTTATGTGTTTATGGGAGCCATATAGCTTAATAAGTATAGCACTTTCTCAAGTTAGATGCACAGTTTTCACTCAAATCAACATATGTATCTGTCTGAAAGAGGAAAGATGCATTGTTTTGCATGTATTATGTGGAAATAAAGATATAAAAGGATTTAATTAGCACAAAAGTTTCCAAAATAATGTGTTATGTTTGAAAAAAAAAAAACAAATTTGAAAGGGACAAAAGATCAGAATACATAAAAGAAAAAAAAAGATGTGACCCAGACTACAGGAAAGTAGACCTGTTGCTTACCAACCCAGGCAATGTGAAGGTCATTCCATGTCAGAGAATTCAATATTAGGAAAGACTTGAGAAATAAAATTGGAAGAAAATAAGTGCCTGAAAAATAATGTCACAGGGCTATAAGTAGGATTTCTAGACGCCTAAACCCGAGTTCTTTCTATTAGGCTTTATAGTCACAAATGCAGATTATTTAAACTTTTCCAGTGAGTATGGATCTTTCCAATATGAAAGAGATCATAATCTTTTTGTACAGATCAGTAAGGGACAGAAACATGGCTGTGCTTTAGCTTAGCACTTGCAAGCACAATCTAGTAAGACCCACTTCAATACAAATGAACTGTTTTCTCATGTGTCTTGCTTTCAATCAACCTTGAAGAACTGTGGTGTTCTAGCACTGTATGAAGCACTAGGGCCACAGAAGTGAGGATGACACATGACCCATTCTTCAAGCACTACCTATGTAGTAAAGGTGACAGGGATATAAATAAGTTAATGTGGACAGATTTAAACCATGAGCAGTGATGAGATCCAAGCAATAGAGTTGGAACTGGAAGGAGGAGCATAAGACATCTGTTCATGGTAAGAACATTAAACTTAACCCAAAAAAACAACATGAATGTATTTACTTTTTAAAAATTGCTCTGGTTTGCTACTGCAAATATATATGAGAGGAGGTGAAATTGATAGCAAGATGATCAAGTTAGAAACAGTTACAATCACCCGGGAAGAAGTTCTACCTAAAATAAAAGACATAGAGATGCCTGAGCCAGCAGTTGTTTCCGGAATAGAAATACTAGTCTCAAGTGGTGACTTAAAAGTGACTGTCAATGGCTGGTCAGAGTGGTTGAGGATTAACCAAGAGTTACAGTGATTACAGTATAAGAATTACAGGAAGTTAAGAAAATCTTCAGCTTGATGATTTTTGACTGAGGCAATACTGCTTAGATACATTTAAATATAATTTCCTGAATTCTGCATGGAGGGACTAAACATGAGACTTGAGTAGCCTGCAGCAGCTAGTTGATGTCATGAAGGACGGGGAGAAAGAAGTAAGAACAACTTGGAACTCTGCATCACCATAAGAGATTCCAGAAATTTCTACGTCTAAGTTGCAATTCAACACGAAGAGGCCAAATTTAGAATAAGGCTTTAAGATTGCTTTAATTTTAACTGAAATTTGTCTTCCTGATATACACCAATTCAAATGCCCCCAGGTTAGCTGAACTCTAGCATCAAAGTGAAAAACACACATGAATGACATTTCATCTATTCTTTCATTTTACAAAAAATAAAAATAAAGTTCCTATGCTTTGGTAACCTTCAGCAAAGAGGCACAGTTTGGGACTGAGCAGTGGAATTTCAGCAGAGGATACCAGTGACCTAAACAAGGAACGAAACATTTTGCCAGTGGGGCACAGTAGGTTCACTTCCATGGGCAACTGCAGGAGAAAGATAAGCACAGCAGCCAGACTCAAGCCAGGCCCAGCTGGTCAAGTTCGACTTTGGTAGGTCTTCATGTTCTAAGCTGCTGCATACTGCTAGGCCCAGTGGGGCCCAGTTCTCGACCCATATCTATGGGAACATCCTCTTGAGACAGAGGAGACAACAGATAACTGGGGTGAACTAGTCTGTCTGGAAGACTCCAGGTACATCAAGTGGAGGGGACCAGCCTGAACTTAGGGGAAATAATTTTAAAACAAATTCCCAATTTAATATCTTCTTAGCTATATAGTCATAATGTTAACTCTTACCATCTAAAATACAAAATCATTAGGTATAAAAGTTTGTCCATTGCTAAATAAAAGTTTGTCCATTGCTAAATTTCACTATCCATTATTAGTGTTTTTAATTATATAACTATAAGCAGAAAATCATACCTACCTTAACCACATGTACTCTCTTGAGTAATACTATTGAAAGGCACTTAGCTAAAAATCTCACCAGAGCTCAATACTGAAGGGCAGAGGACAGCATGAAGCAGAAGCCATTATCTTACTCTCAATCAATAGACAAAATCTTGGGACACAAACAGAACAAGAATCTCTGATGCAGAAGAGAGCTTCTACAAGTCTCAGTGATATAGCTAACTCCCATCAAACTTTAACAAAAAAAGTATCACATATGTCAAAATAGAGTTCTTTCTGAAATAGAAAATGATCAAGAGAAGGAGCAAAATGTACTCTTAGGCCCCTAGTCCACACAGAACAAACTCAGGAGACACTAGGATAGAAGGAATTAAAAATAATACATCTGAAATCTCTGAAATACTAGCATCTGAAGTAAAGAAACAACATCAGTAGAAGTCAGAAGAAACCAGAACAGAAATAATCTCCCAAAGGAAAAAAAGTCTTTTTTTCTTGTATTTTAGGGAAGGGCCTACAGGGTGAAAGAGAGACAAAAGGAATAAGAGTAGCTAATGAAGAAGGAAACTATCATAGCTTGAAAATGACAAGATACTCTACTTAGAAGTCACAAAAAGTTTCCAACAAGAAGCTTCTTATTATTTCTTTAATAAACAAATTTGCTAGTAAAACAAGTTACAAAACCAATACCCATAAGTCAATAGCTTTCCTCTACACAGATAACAAACTCTCTGAGAGGGAAATTAAAGAAACAATACCTTTTACAATAGCACCATGGAAAATGAAATAATTGGGACTTAATCTAACTAAAGAAGTAAAAGATCTGTTCATTGAAAATTATAGGACTCTGAGAAAAGAGATTGTAGAGGATTTCAGAAAGTAGGAAGCTATTTGTAGCTCTTGGATTGGAAGAACAAACATTGTGAAAATGGCCCTACTCCCAAAATTGTCATACAGATTTAATATAATCCTTATCAAAATACCACCAGCATACCTCACAGATCTAGAGAAAACATTTTTAAAATTTATTTGGAATCGGAAAACACCTAGACTTCAAGGGCAATATTGAGCAGCAAAGGCAAGGCAGGAGGCATTAAAATCCATGACTTGACATTATACTACAAAGCTACTGTGATAAAATCAATAGAGTACTGGCAAAAAAACACACCCAGGATCTATGGAACGGGTCAGAAGAAGCAGTTCCAACTACCAACAAACTCATCCTTCTTATGTTTGACAAACGAGTAAAACATGTTCATTGGAAGCAAAATAGCCTCTTTAACAAATGGTGCTGGAAAAACTTGCTCTCCACATTCTGAAAATTAAAGATAGACCCAAGTCTATTGCCATGCACTAAACTAAAGTCAAAATGCATTAAAGATCTAAACATTAAAACAGAAACACTAAGTCTCCTGGAAGAGAAAGTAGGTGGAAACCTTAAAGACATAGGGGTAGGCAGACTGTTCATGAACAAAAGTCCAACTGGAGATGAAATTATTCAAACGATCAATAACTGGGAATCCTCTCACTGAGAAGTTTCTGCATGTCAAAGACATCCCACAAATTTGGAAAAAATAATCTTAACCAATAATCACTCACACAATGGTCTTCTATCTATGATACATAAAGAACTAAACAAAAAGAAAAAAAAATTAAGGTCCCCCAAATTTATAGACCTAATCCCAAAATGGGCATCTGAGATGAATACATACTTCTCAGAAGAAGAATTACAAGTGGCAAATAAATATATGAAAAAATGCTCTACATCATTGGCCATTCTAGAAATGTCAATTAAAAGAACATTGAGATACCATCTCATCCCAGAAAGGATGGCTGTCAAAGGTAATCAACTAATACGAAAGCTAGAGGGTCTGCAAGGAAAAAGGAGCCCTCCTCCACTGCTGATAGGAATGTAGCCAGGTACAACGACTACAAAAATCAGTGTGGAGACTCCTGAAAAAACTAGGACTGGAAATCCCATTCAATGCAGCTCTTCCCCTCTGTGTATATTCTCAAAAGAACTGAAAACATCATCCACAGTGTTATATGTGCACCCATGTCTATAACAGCACAGTCTGTCCTAGACAAATCTTGGAAGCCACCAAGATACCAATGACTTGAGACACAGCTTGAGACACAGCTAAAAAAGTTGTGCTACTTGCACACAATGTAATATTATTCAGCTCTACAGAAAGACAAGCTCAAAGGCTTCTTAGTTAAGTGGATGCAACTAGAAATTATACCCATAAGTGAAATAAATCAGACTCACATGTGTAAACATCATATTGTCTCTACAGTGTAAGAACAAAAAAGGCAAAACAAAAAATACAAAAGGTATAATGGATATAGTAAAACAGAATGAAATGGAACTTAAGGATTAAACTTGAAGATGAGAGTGAAAGGAGAAAAGCTCGGGAAACTAGGCAGAGGAAAAATATGCGTGTATATACTGGATGGCCAAAGTGATTGCACTAAGAATTTCCATCATTTTTTTTTTCAGAATAGCAGTTAGTGTGTAGACTTTTCACCTTGTCTGACTCTGTATACTGATTTCTGAGATCTAAGCACCTACATCAAGGACAGCAATGTATAATGCAAAAGACATGTTGAACACCTGCCTCCTTGTTCTTCTATTCTTTCTTTTTTTTTTTTTTTTTTTTTTTTTTTTTTTTTTTTTTTTTTTTTTTTTTTTTTTTTTTTTTTTTTTTTTTTTTTTTTTTTTTTTTTTTTTTTTTTAAGAGTAGAAAGAAACCACCTGTGTGAGAGCAGGACACAAGAGGGACCCAAGTGGAGAGTCCCACTATACTCTCTTTAAAATAAATTTTCTAAAAAGTTAAAAATAAAAGAGAGACAAGAACAAAAATTTAAGATTTCTTGAAAGCAAGCGGTAATAGGCAATCATGTGGCCAATCTTATGTAACTTATCTATCAATATCAGCAACAGACTTGATGATAAGAAGATATTTCAACCTTTGCTAATCAGCTAATCTTGGTTTAAAAAATTGCATTGTACGTATTGTGGTTTGTTACTCTGTTTCTGTCTTTCTTGCTGATTTTTTTGTTATTGCTTTTGTTGTTACTTTTCAAAATTAAATTAAATTAAAATGAAGCTCATTATATTTTTTAAGTCTTTGCTATTTTGAAGAAAAAAAAAAAATTATTGGACAAAGCCCCTGCCATTCCTAGAGGAAACAATACAGACTGACTGTGTCCCCAGTCAGTCTCCACCTACTGGTGACCTGAGAGCCGAGTGTCGCCCAAGATTCACACATGAAAAAGAAGTCCTCACAGGGCAGCAACATTCACGTATGTTGTTATATCTCCACATAAATATAAGGTTGAAAGTAGGTCCAGATCTTAACTTTTTCGCCTCTGTCTCAAAGAAAGATGGTGGCATACAAAACAAAAACAAAGCAGAAAAAAGTAAAAGCTGGTAGTTTAGAATCCGAAGTTCTGCTTGCCAGGATCCTGTCCACAGTTTCTGATGATGAGCAGGTCTGGGAAAGGAGAGCGGACTCTTTGTCAGTAGGAGAGCACTTCGACAACACTTTGACGGTGACGTAAGCGTGAAGAGTTAACACCCAACCCACAAAACTCTGCCAAAGTCATTAAAGCTTAACATGGAGAAGAGCTAGACTGTTTCTTTATTTTCACAAAGATATAAAGCATGACTCTAACAATGAAAAAATATTTTAGGGTAATAAAAATTCAATCCACGAGAACAGTATAACACGCCTAAATTTTAACTACCTAATAGCAGAACTTTCAAACAAGGACAGAACTAAACAAAAATAGATAAGCTCATATTCCAACTGTGGGACTAACCCCATCTTTCAATAACTAATAAAAAGAAGCAGGCAAAAACAAGTTAGTAAAAAAAAATTAGTAAAAACATGAAAATTAGGTAAGTTTGTTGATTGTGTTGTTTAGGATCCACGAATACAGAATTCAGTTCTTTTCAAATACTCCTGTTTTATTTTAGGATAAATTATCAATAAAGGTGAGTAAATTTCTTTTTCTTTTCTTTTCTTTTCTTTGCTTATTTATTTTTTTCTTTTCTTTTCTTTTCAGAACCAGAGATTGAACTCAAGACTTACACTTGCCGGGTAGGCATTTGTGCCACCGACCTATCTACCCAGCCCCCAAGGTGAGTAAATTTCAAAGCACTGAAATACAATGTATATTGTATTTCAATGTACACACATTTCTTTCTTTCTCTTGACTGATTGCTCTTCTGGCTAAAGTTTTCAAAACTCTGCTGAATAGGAGTAGTGACCGTAAACATCCTTCTCTTCCTCCTGTTTTTAAAGTGAAAGCTTTGAGTATTTTTTCATTTAGTATTATGTTGGTTGTTGGTTTGTAATAGATAGCTTTATCAGATTGAGATGAAGACCATCTATTGTAGTGTCTGTCGGGTTTTTGTGTTAGACTCTATCATGCTTTTTCTACATCTATTGAGATGATCATATGCTTCTCATCCTTGATTCTCTTAATATGGTGAAATCCACCTACAATTTGTGCAGGTTGAACCATATTTGCATCCCTGGGGTGAATCCTTCTTGGTCATGATGTATGATATTTTTGATGATTTGCTGCATTCTGTGTGCCAATATCTTAAGGTGTGTGTGTGTGTGTGTGTGTGTGTGTGTGTGTGTGACAGAGAGAGAGAGAGAGAGAGAGAGAGAGTGTGTGTGTGTGTGTGTGTGTGTGAGGATGCTCACTAGGGAGAGTGGTCTGCAGTTCTCCTTTGTGGGATTTGTTTCTGGTTTCTGCACCAGAGTAATGCTTTTCTGAAGAATGAATTGGAAGTGCCACTCCCCTTTCAATTTTATTAGAGATTAAGTAGTATGGCATCAGGTGCTCTCGAAGTTTCCTGTAGAATTCAGCTACAAATCCATCAAGCCTGGGCTGTAAACTCTCAACTGTTTAAAAGTCAAATAACATGTGCTTTATAATATATTTATTAAAAAAGAAATTATACTAGATATTTTGTAAATTGTGGGATATAAATAAAACTATATTTTAGGTAATTGAAAGCTTTAGTGCATATATAATAAAACAAAAGAGAAAAGAGAAACATAAATGTTCATATTAAAAAGTTAGGGAGCCAGGGAGATAGGTCAGTAGAATAAGTGCTTGCCTGTCAAGTGCAAGGTCCTGAGTTCAATCCACTGTACTGCAATAGATAAATAAATAAATAAATACATACATACATACATACATAAATATAGAAAAAAAAAGGAAATTAAGCACATAAAAATGGAAGTAAAATAAAGAGGGGAAAACAAAGGTACAATAGACAAACTCAACCAAAACAGAAGTAGGTGGTGGTGCGCAACTGTAATCCCAGTGCTAGGGAGGCTAGACATGAGTATCACTGAGGCTGAACTATGTAGAGAGACCCTATATCCTGTAATTACATTTGAAAATTTAACTAACTTCTACAGATCTACAAATTTAAAAATTCACCAAAATGGAAACAATGAATTTTTTAAAATCATGCATATTTCATTAAAACATGTTGAAAATAAGTATCTGGGTTGTTTCACAGGTAAACTAACTCAGCTATATGAAGAAGAAGTAGTGACAAACTCCAACTTTTATAGGGCCAGGGACATAGCTCACTGGCAGAAATGCTTGCCTGGAAAGTACAAGGTCCTGAGTTTGATCCCCAGTACCACACACACAAACACATAAATAAATAAATAAATAAATAAATAGCTTTTGGAAAAAAGGAGGGGCTTTTCTCATATGTATTTTAATCTAAAATTTCCTTTGTGCAAAATTTTGAAAAGAACATTATTAAATGAAAAATAAATAGAAGAAAACAGAGAAATAACACTAAAACTAGCAATGAATATGCTTTAATGGCATCTAAAAATAGAGAATGACGTCAACAACTTGATTGTCCAGCCAGGATTGACTGTAAGAAAAATAAATTCATCATGTTTTCAAAAAATATAAAGGGAAAAATATATAGGTTAAAAAACCCATACAAAAGTCTGCCCATCCATTTATGATTTTTTTTTTTTTTTTTGTCTTTTTGAGATAGGGTCTCACTATGCAGTTCAGGCTGGCCTTGAGCTCACTTTTGTAGCCCAGGCTGGTCTCGAACTCACACTGATCCTCCTGCCTCAGCCTCCCAAGTGCTGGGAGTAACGCCCGGCTTATGATTTTTAAAAGTATGAGCAAAAGGGCCAGTGAGATGGATCAGTGGACTAAGTGCCTGCTTCATCAAGCTTGAAGACAACAATTCATCCCTGGCATCACATGCTGCATAGGTCCTACCCGCGAGGTGCACTGAGCAGGCAAGAATCCAAGTGTGGGGTCACACACCTATTATCTCCGCTTTGGGGCTTCTGAACACAGGAGGATTATTATGACTCTGAGCTGCATAATGAGATCCTGCACCAAATACATAAAAAAGCACAAGCAAAGTAGGAATCATATTCATTTCACGTATTTCATAAATACTAGTTTAAAATATAGAGGTGGAATAAAAGATCTTTCATCAACCATCCTACATCCACATGGCAAATTTTACGCATCCTTCCAAGGGTTAGCAGGAAAGCTTCCTGATGTATGAGCCCATTCAAATCAAGTTCATTAGTGGGAAAATTCAATCCTCGTGGATAAATATAGACCAGGGTCTCACAAGGGGCTGATGACTGAGGGAGACTTCCTGGTTCCGAAAAATGATGCCTCGAAAGTAGCCCTGGAAGTGTTCACCTCGTAAAACACATCTCCTAGACAGCTCCAACGTGTTCATTTTCCCGCAACAAAGAGTATTCTAGAAAACAAAAATGTTTATCAGAATTTAAAACATTAATAAGAAAGCACATAGATACTATTTTATTTGTGAAATGCTTTTGATAAGAGCAAAATGTACTATATTCTATCTAAAAAACGGACAGAGAGAAAAAATAAATAGCGCTAGCAAGCAAACAGGAAGCACTCATTCCCAAGGGGCGTGGCACGCTGCGGGCTGAAGCCCACTGCAATACATGTCCAGCCCTTTTTCGAGATCTGTGATATGTGACAAGGTCCCTCCAACGTCTATATTCATAGGACTGGACTCCAACCCATCACCTCCTGCCTCAGCCTTCCAGAGTGCTGTCCTTACAGCCACGTGCTACCAGTCCTCATTTAGAAAATTAAAATGTTAAGAGTACACTTGATCATGAGGAAGACAGAGATTTCAGGAGATCAAATCATTGCTAAAAGATGCTACAGAAAAATGGAGCACAAACTGGCTCAGAGAAGGAAAATTATTACATACTTTAAAAATGGAAATGAAAACCACTTATGTAAGGGGTGTCGTGGTTTCTATCTAGATCTGTACATCAGTGAAATATGTAGCCAGTGCATGAGAAGTTGACAAGTTCGTGGGAGAATGAAATGTAGGAGATAAGAATGACGGATCGTGATCTTAGTAAAGGGAGACAGAAGAATGATAGTGATTAAATATTGTTTTCTGTTTAAATAAGGGAGAATTAGGATACAAAGTGTGACATCTGAGGGTGATGGTTGACAACGTGAGCTCAGATGGTACAAAGGAGAAACAAGGAGCCCCAATGAGCTCGGCCTGTAGTCACGGGTTTTTAGTGAACACCATTAATTTTCCTGGGCTCAGATGTGGTCTCGAGGGTGTTGAGTGCTTTGGTGGTCAGGGAGCCCTGCTCTGCGTTAACAAATGCACATTGTAACTCATTTCTTTAAGCATAACAGAGATATTTCTCCCGCTTTGGTGGGGGATAGGTGAGAAATGGAGCCTGATGGAGATGGATGGCACCCTTGGAGAAAAACGTAGATGACGAATTGCTGGCTTCACGCCCCGTGCGCGATGCCCCCTTGATCGTTCCCAGGATTGTAGGCCTCCTTCGGCGGCTCTTGCGCTGTGGGAGGGGTGAATTCGTTTTCACAAACAAAGCTCCTTGCTTTCGGTGAAGCCTGCTCTATATCCTCGCCTGGCTCTTTTGCAAGTAATCTTTAGAGTTCCAAAACCTGAGATATCCAAAAGCTTTTGGTATACCCGTAAGTCATGCTCTGGTGTTCCCATTCAGTGATGTTTAATTCTGCTTTACGGTTTGTGAGGCTAAAAAATGCAATCTAGTTACACACTCAAAACAGCCCGATTTGAAAGCAATTGCTGTTTCTGCTGTGGCTTGAACCCACACAGTGGATTCTCACTCTGCAAGTGTGGATCTGAAGGAGAGTCGCTCTCTGTTGCTCTGAGGTCACCTTGGGCTCCAGAATGCTGCCCTGAATTCATCTCTGTCACCCAAGCTCGTGATCTGCAGGAGTTCATTGATGCGGTATCTCCAGATAATCAGGGGTAGATTTTGGATCTAGGAAGCAAAACATGGTGCCCAAGGAGGGATGTGGCATTGTGGACTTCAAACTGGTGGCCCTGTGTTTATGAGGAGCACTCACTTAGAGATGGAAACAAGTAACTGAGAAAGTGATGTCGTCGAAGCACTAGCGGGTGAGTTTGCTTGCCAGGGGAGCACACCCAAAGGGGCAATCAATTGCTGTAAGTCAGCCTAAGTGAATACATAAAGGAAAAGCAG